>CM035794.1:65255954-65330954 GCA_020466265.1 Siphamia tubifer | reverse complement strand
CAGGGTCTGGTCTTCTCGGAGTCAGGTTGTTTGGGAATGCAGCCCAAAGCGGGTGACCTGTAAAAAACTTTTTTTTGTGTGATACAATCCACTCGGTGTGGGAGGACATGGCTAAAAAGAACCAAAATGAAATAGTAATATATAGAATAGCTCAAAAGACATATAAACTATAAAAAAAAACAGTGCTATGGAATAAATGAATAAATATATAAATAAATAGTAATATTGATAATAATAGTTGTAGTAGTAGTAGTAGTAATAACAATAATAATAATAATAATAATAATAATAATAATAATAATAATAATAATAATAATAATAATAATAATAATAATAATAATAATAATAATAATAATAATGATGATGATGATGATGATGATGATGGTGATGGTGATGATGATAGTTTATCAGTGATTTATCAATGTTAAAAACATTACAAACAAAAAAGAAAGTAAATGAGGGCATGGTTGAACACGCGCACACCTGTTGTACGCTTCGCGGGCACACGCGCACGCTTGTCCTGTAAAACCCTGTTTTGTTTTTTTTGTTTTTTCTTTTTTTCTTTTATGAAATCCACTCAGTTTGGGAGGACACGGATTCGTAAAGGGCAAATGAGTAGGTAGGCATGTAAGAAAGGGGTGGGGGAGGTCAGCGGGTCCAGGAAACGGTAGAGATTCCAGACACACGGGCTCGACTGGCACGGGCTCGCGCGGTCAGTGTGAGACCGCGCGCCCATGTCCACTTCACGGACACCGCTCTGTGACCGGACAACGCGTTCAATCTGTCATGGCACTGAGGGAAAAGTGCACAAGACTTCAACAATAAGGTGAGTAAATGCGCCACAGACATCAACAGAAGCCAGATTGTAACATGTCTTTATTTATCACTGCTCCTTTAATTTATTATTAAAGTAAACATTAAATGTGTTAATACTTCAGTAAAAATAATCACAATAGAAATTACTCAGTTCGAGCCTAATTAGCAAAGTGCTACTTAGCTAAAGTTTTGAGTTTATATGATTGTGTGTTGGTTTATGTCCCTTCATCCAGTAGATAAATGTGCAGACAGTTTTTAAGTCAATTTGGCAATAACATTTCTTTGGTGTTTAAACCATTCCATCATTAATGTAACAAGTTTAACAACGTTTTGACCTACGACTCTATGTGAGAAACTACTGCACAGGTCATAGGTATGACTAGAAGAGTTTCCTCTGTCTGTGAGAAAATGATTTAAGTCCTTTTTATATTATTTTTATATTATTATTATTACTATTTTTTTAACTATTATTATTATTATTTTGTCTGAGTTCTGCATTTCTTGTCTCATAATATCGATTTTTTTTTTAAAGCTCAGAATTCTTACTTTTTATGTCATGATTTAGACTGAATAATAATAATCTCATAAGTTTGACTTTATATCTCATAATTTTGACGTTTTACCACACAATTATATTTTTTATCTTCTAGAAATGACTTTTTATCACACAATTTTTGAAGTTTCACTTCATTATGATTGTTTTATCTTGTAATTTTGAAGTTTTACAGCATAATTATGACTTTTCTTTGTCATGATTTATATTTTTAATCTTATTTTATTACTTTTATCTTAGTTATGACCCTTATAATTTTTGACGTTTTATTTCATATTTTCCTTTTTATGTTATTTACATGTTTTTACCTCATTATTATGACTTTTTTTTGTTACAACTATGACTTTTTGTCTCATTATTTAAAAATTACATGTCATAAATTGGACTTTTGTCTAATTAACTTCACTTTTGGCTAATAATTTTGACTTTTTATTTAGAATTTGGATTTTTTTTCTCATATAGGCTATTTGACTTTTTATGTCATAGTGCACAAGATGTTAACAATAGGGTGAGAATCAATCAATCAATCAATCAACTTTATTTGTATAGCACATTTAAAAAGATCCACAGGGGAGTAAATGCACCACAGATGACAACAGAGTAGCTCCATGTAAAGAAGGTCACATAATAACATGTCTTTACTTTATAATTTATCAGAAAATAAACAGTAAATGTGCTAATACCTTAATTGGACTCCCTTGTAAAAGAGGTTATTTATCACAGTGGGGTATTTCCTGGTTAAATAAATAATATTAATCAGAGAACAAATTGGCAACATGCTGCTAACTGTAGTTTTGCGTTTACATAATGGTGTGTTGGTTTATGTCCATTTATCCACTAGATTTATAAATATGCAGACAGTGTTTTGAAGCAGATCTGCCACTAATATTCCTTTAGAGTAAAACCCATTCTATTATGAATTCTTCAATTTGACCTAAGACTGAATGTGAGAAACTACAACCAACCAACAAACACTTTGGACTGAATTTTACTTTATTAGTTACTGAAGTTTGGTAATGTTTAACTACTTTTATTCTGAAAGTATTTAACTTGTGGACCAGTGTTACATAAAACAGGATAAATTATACTTGGAGTTTTAGTTTCTTGGTTTGAATTAAGAAAAAAAATCTGCCAATGAAACAAATGAAAATGATCTTGATAATATTTCTTGAAATAAGTCTCACATAATGATATATCATGATATATTGTATCGTGATCCAAGTATTGTGATTTGTATCATATTGCCAGTTTTTCACCAATACACACCCGTAGTCAGTCTGTTTATCCGTCTTCTTCCCCAGTCCTAGAGGCAGCATAGACTGATGGATATTTATTCATGCTGACAAACAACTTGGCAATGATTAATATGCCTACCTTAATATAAAGTGTTCATTTCTTATATATTATTTCTGAAGTATTCTCTTTCAAGCTCAGTCTAAAAGCCTCAAACACTGAAGTGTGTGTTGTTAGTGCTTTTTTTTTTTTTACCATTCAGACTGTGAATCTTTGGATTAAAATTCCTTTTGATGATGCACTAGTCTGAACGTTTCATGTAGGATAAAGCTGCCTCTTCACCCTCACAATAAAATAATCAGAAAGGCTTTGACAGCGATCATAACTATCCCAACAACAGACATTTAACCCTTTGTAGTTCAGCCATAGAAATACTCTTTCAAACAAAAAACAAGTAGTGCCAGGCACAACAAACCCTGGCGCTGCTCAAACATTTTTGCTCTTAATGAACATTTCCTTCTGAAAACGTGAGAGTATGGATTTGACCTTTCAAGGTTGTTGAAGGTCATGGGTCATGATGCTATTTTGGAGCCTACATGTAGTTTCCAATCTGTCAACAATAATAACTGATAACTTTCTGTCTGTCAGTAATACCACAGTAATGCCACTGGTTTTTCTTTTAGATTCCATTTTAGTTTTTAGGTATTGACTCAGTGACCCCTGACCACTTCGGTCAACAATGGGTCAAAATTTCTACATGATACAGAATAGAAAGACATGCATTTTGGTGCTCGCTGGAAGTCTCTAAGTTAAAAAAAAAATTGTTCAAAATATATATCAAAAATGTGATTTTTGACCTTGACCTTTGGTGTAGAGTTTGAAATTTGTACTTCAAGGCTCTGATGTCAATGCACATCAACAGTGAGAGCAAAAAGAAGCTATGCAAAAATGAGTATACAGGAATGAAAAGGAAATTCCTGATTTGCCCTAGCTTTAATCCTTACAAAAACACATTTTTGGTGACCTTGACCCTGACCTTTGACCTACAGTCACCAAAATTTGATGAGATCTGTTCTGAATGACCTTATAGTTTTTCTGAAAATGTAATGGAAATTGGTCCTGAAGTTTTTGTGCAAAGGTGCTGAAAATATATGCTACCATCATCTCCCTGGTGATGAGTTCTAGAACTGCTAGACTCTAAAAGATAAAGGACTCTGTTGAACTCAAATTCTCAGTGTATATTGGACTGAAAAGAGACTATTACATTGAGTTCCTCTGTTTGTGGCCTGCTTCTGGCTTCATACTGTACTGCGCTGTTAAACATGCAATTAAACATTTACATTGGCCACTGGGGGGGTGTAGGTTTTTGTTTGATGCACCACATGGAATTTTTGCTTGGCACTGGCGTCTGTTAATTTTACGTCCTCTCTGTAGTGAATCCACGTTTTACATTGTGTTGTTTTACACTATCCTAGGTATGAACACTGGATTACAGCCTCCTTTGTAAAGGTTGACTTCCATGCACATGGCTACTACCTCTTGAGCACAGAGCTTCAAAAATGAGTGGGAAGGGATGCCAGCTCCTGGTGCCCCCCTGCAGCGTGTCCCCATCCCTGAGCATGGTCCGAGGACACCAGTCTCAGCCCATCAGGATACCCATGTCCTCCCCCCAAAAGGCCAGCTTTAGTCCCTCATCACCAAGCATGGAAGAAGTCAAAAGACGGACTATGGCCTCCTCTGGGAAGCAAAGCGGAAATCATGTTGTTCTCCCAGCTCTCAGCCTCCGCAGGAAGGTATTAACCAATGGAAAGTACCTCAGCATTCCAGGTACAACACTGCAAGACCAAAATGCTCGACAGCCTCCAATGGCACCACCTGCAAGGACAAGGCTCTCTTCATTCAGCAACAGTTTCAAAGGTAAAAAAAAAAAAAAAAAAAAAGGAACTGTACATAATATACATCACATTTTAAGATATATCTGGGTTCTTCTATGAAACTGAGTTTATTTTAGTATCTCACTTTTCCATGTTTTTACACCCAATACTAAAAGGTAACTGTAAACATATTTCTAAACCCAACATGGACCTAATGATGACCTCAGATAAATGTAAAAAAAAATGTATGTATCCTCTTGCTCTGATCCATCCCATAATTAATTAATGTATAGTCAAATATTGGGTCCAAAAATAGGCCCCAAATGTAGACAGATACGTCTAGCTGGTGTCAGTGCATTAGATGTGAAAACATGGCTGTAAATGGTTTTATATAGCCTCTAAATAAGACATTAGGCATGTTCCCACTGTGGGAACCTTTTGTAGTTCCTATACCCTTTTTAGTTCCTAGAACCTTTTTCCCCCTTTCCCACAGCATAGGAACTACATCGTTACGAGAACCTTTTTCATTCTTACTCGCAGGCAGAGTGTTTTTTAGTGTTTTAGGAACTATATGAATAAGGTGATTGGTAGAGCCGAGACCACACCTATTTCTACGTCTTGCAATATTGTCTGCGTGGTGTCAGCTGTGTGTTGGAAAAAACATATGAAGAAATTAAATAAATGGATTAATAGGGGTGTTGGTTAAAGCTAAAAGTGTTTTTTGGGGGGGGGGTTATCAATCTACATCTCATTCCAGGTTTAGTGTGGACCCCATCATGTCCACTGGAGGTACATGCAGAACCAGCCCAAATAAACAGAAATAAATTACCCATGGTTTTGCAACATTGGCCATTTTTGTGAAACACCTTAAGAGAGTGAACACAATTTTAGTTAAGTTAGGTCTGACAGTTATTGTTGAACTATAGGATCCCCATTTTCTTAGAACATGAAAAACACTGTACTAAACAGGTATGTGCTTGTTTTACAATAATTTTCAAATATTGACATGGAATGAAATATGAAAGAAACAGACATGACTGCAATTTTTATTTAACACTATTCTGTTTGTACAGAGGATATGTCTACTGTAATTGTACTGACCTATTGACCTTTTTCACACCTTCCACATTTCGCACCGGACATGCGTCAGAGGAGCGTACCGTACCCCTACTTCCGCACCAACAAAACTTAAATGGCAAATATGACAGCGCAGACGAAAAGTTATTGTAACATACCAGGATGTTCTTGTAATGTTCAGAAGCAGTCTTATATTTCGTTCCACTCCTTCTCTGTTAAAGGCGAAGCTAGACGAAAACGACTCCCGGCTATTCAGCATTATGAAGGGCCGAGTTTTATTATTTAAAAAAGGAGCACTTACATATGCAGCAGACACTTCATATCATCCTGGGGAAGACTGTTTGAAACCAGAGTCTGTCCCTAGCATTTTTCTTGGAATGATTATATTCCTTCAGGAAAAAGGAGCCAGTATATGAACGGTGTCAAAAATGGCAGCTGTTAACGTCGGTATGAGTTGATATAAAACAAATCTCCATGGTTTTGAATGTTATGGTGAACACAAATAAGTAATGGTTTTTTAGCCCCATGTTTTTTAGAACCAAATTCATAGAAGAACTCAGATTTACTTTTGGACAAGTTTTGTTTTCCAAACGTGGCAAAGGTTTATCATTCATTCCTTTATTTAGGGAAATTGACCGTGCTTCTTCTTTATTTTGCTGCTTTCATCCTGTCCCATAAACTTCATATATGAATGAATCCTCTCCAAGCACTGACTTTATTCTGCAGTTATTGTACACTGCAAAAATCTTAAATCAAATTGAGCAAAAAATCAAGAATTAAGCAAAAAAGAAAACCAACATCTGGAATTGAGCAAAAAAAAGACTTAAACAAAAACAATCTTGAATAAACTAGAAAAATAATTAATGAATTAATCAACAAAAAATAGAATGAAACAAAAATCTGGAATTAAGAAAAAAAATTCTGCAAAAAAAACTTAAATTAAACAAAATATTTAGAATAGTTTTATAAAAATCAATTATGCATGTGTGTGTGTGTGTGTATGTGTTGTGTATAAACTATTAAACATTATTGCATATAAAAATGTGTTTTATCTGCAAAATCTTGTCATTTATCTCAGTAAATCTTTATTTTTCAAACAGACCCAAAGTGCTTACAAAGTTGCTATATAACATTCGTCCTTTTTTTAGGACCAGGTTTATCGACACACCTGTAGGTAAATAACCTTTATTAGTGAGATTCAAATATATTTTCTGGAAACTTTCTCCAACCTCTGAACTTCTTAGATATTGAACAAACACAGATGATCTAAACTCATGTGGATATTCGTACTTCATTTATTCTCAATGAACCTCCTGTCCAACTTCTGCTTTGTTCTTTTCATGCTTTTTGTTCTCTTATTTTATGATAATTAAACAAGGAAAAAGCTTTCCCCTGAATTTTCTACAGAGGAAAAGTTGAGAGGGGGGGGCTTGAGTGAAACCTCATTAGTGATTAACAGAGCAGAAAGTGTGTGTGGCCTGGACAGGTTGATGAGGGAAATTCCACAGTCTGTTATATAACACTTAGATGGAACAAAAAAAACAACTGTTACATATGAACTCAAGTTGCAATTTTAATTTTAAAAGCGACTACTGAAATAAACCAAACAGCATTCCCTAAATCACAACTCTCTTGTATCATCTTTTGCAACTGTCTTTTATTACCATGTTTTCCGAACTATAAGGCGCATTAAATGAAGCTGAACAGTGACATTAACTCCCAAGCTTGTTGAATTGTGAGACGCAACAAAACACACTCTTATTCTGCTAAATCAGTCATTAAAAAAGTAAAAATCATGAGATAAAAAGTACAAATTATTATATAAAAAGTCAAAATTGAGACAAAAAAACTAATTATGAGATTTAAAAAAATCAAAATTAAAGTAAAAATTATGAGATAAAAAGTAAAAATTATGAGAGAAAAAGTCAAAATTCCAAGTCACTAAGCACAACCAAAATTAAGTAAAATATAAAGCGCTCTGGATTATAAAATAAAAAGAATTTAAGTCTTTTAAGTGCGGCTTATAGTCTGGAAAATATGGTACGATGACACTTGGAGGAAGATTTCCTCACTGGTGGCTTTTCCATTAGATATTATGTGCAAAAATTTACCGATATATTAGATAAATGTCGAAAGAAAAATGTGCATCATGGTTTTTCCATTAAATGACAAATGAAATGATTTGTTTATTTATTACTGGATGATGAAGAAGTCATTTCATAAATATGGAGATGAAAGTGAATATTAGTGACAGAGTTTTTTCGGGGCCTTTGCAGACAACTGATACACGTTGCCAATATATGGAGTTGATGGAATATTCTGTCACTGCGCCACACATGTATGGGAAACACTGGACTTTCTTAAAGTCCATTAACAGCAATGAGTTGGCATTAGTAATGCACTACAGCACAGCTGTAGTCAAATCAGGGGGCGGGACTTGGCAATGCTCAGAGCAGCAAAGTTAAAAAGAGCAATGAAATTTGTTTAATATCTTCATTGTTGTATGTCATAATGGCATGAAACTTTGCACTGCAATCTGCCATAGTACTGGAAAGTCACCTTCCAAAATTCGGATCATTTGATGTAGTTGTGCAGGTCTTAGGCATTCCACAGACAAACAGGAATAGTACAGACTGAGATTTGCTGAATTATAGATAGATGTGAGCCCCAAGTTAAAGAAAAACACTATCCAGTTCAGCCTGTCCTCCATGACTGTGACTCCAGTATAACCCAAATCAATAAGATTGTATCATAATATGTTACTTCTTGCACTGAAATTGCAGGGGAATGCAAAACTATTGTGAGGGAACGCAAAAGTGTAGTCTAAAAATATTTCCCACCATGACCCCAGCCAGGCTCTGTAGAAAAGTGACTACTGTGTGTCATTATTTTTAGTTGTATACTGTGGTATGGTTCAGTAATATTTATTGATTTATTTGTTGTGTAGATTCCTCTGTGTCGGGGTGGAACATGGAGGTGTCTGGCTACCACCCAGCTGGTACTAATCTGACAGTGGCCCGCCATCCCCTGAGTGTGTGCGCCAGCCAGCCTCACACTACAGCGCCACCTCCCCCTACCAACCCCCCATGCATGCAAATCCCTCACACCGATGCCAGGTGGGCAACATCAATTACACTACATTGTAATTACACCACATTTTTTGTGCTTAATTTAAGATTTTTTTTTTTGCTTAATTCAAGCAAAAAAAGGTTGCAAATGGAACAAGTGAAAATTACACCTGGAAAATATCTCGAAATAAGGTTTTTAAGATCGATTGTCTATAAATAAGTCATTTATTTCTCACTGAAAAGTTCCTCTTTAGGTGATTCTGTCTTATTTTAAGTGTGATAAGATATTGTGAATAAGTTTGCAGTGTAAGTTAAATGTATAATGAGTATTTTTGTTTCCTTGTTAACTCACATGTGCTGTAAATATACAATAAATAAACATGGCACATGTCTTCGTCATCTTGGCCACATATGCTATTGAATAATTATATGGTGAGACAGATGCACCCTTAGGAGCCGTTTATACCTTGACGATTACGGCTAAAAATGACAAACTATTTTATTGGGAGTGCCTCTTGTTTACACGTGACTGTTGGGGTGTGAATACGCAAAATTCTGAAGACTCCTTCCAGAGTAGGGTGTTTTGAAAACGTGCCGGTTCACGTTTATGTCACATGCTGTATGTTCACGTAACATTCATGGGCCGAGCAGGTAAAGCTACAAACATGTTAGACAACCTCGATCCCACAGATCTTCCAGCTGCACTAGCATTAGCGTTAGCATTGGCACTAGCAGGTCTGGTAAATGTACAGGAGTTGTTTCAGCTATTGTACAGAAATTACACACATACTATAGCCGAACAGAGATGGATGTACATTTACATATGTCAATAATATAAAAGGACATGTTGGCGGTCTATACCAGTACCACCTAGCAGCCTGCACCACATGTCCAATCGTATTTGACCTACTGTTGCATCTTCGTAGCGGTCAGTCGGGTTGTTTGTCATTTTTGATCAAAATTAAAATAACCTGGTAAATCATTGTAATTTAAATATTAAGTAAAATGTTCTATTATTAATTAAGGCTTTATTGACTGAATTTCTGTGAAGTTGACGTACAATGTCAGATGTAGCCTACGGTATGGAGGGGGAGTGGAAGCTCAGGAAACATACAAACATACAAAGTAAGGTTTGGGACACATACACTGAGATTTTTAGAGATGATGAGCGGCTCCCAGTGTTTAGTTTTCTGTGGAAACTGGGTTCAAAGGTCTCTTTGGGTGTTACAGGTTGTTGACCCCTAGTTTAGATGCTGCAAGTTGAGAACTAGGAAGTAGGACAAAAATATTTTCTCAACATATTAACTTACAAGCAATGACATTGGATTTAAAGACAGAAATAAATGCAGGTATGTGAGTAAGGTCATGTGATGTTCATAAAGACCACAGACTACTTTTTAAAAATGCGGGTCGAGAGCCTTTTCAAATATATTTCTTGGGGTCCGAGTTGCAGGCAGGCTAGTTAAAAAAAATGTCGGTTGCAGGTTGTTTATACATCAACCTGCGCATTACTGTTTTCCATCAACTCTAAATAAAATATTGAGCTTACAAAAGCGCTTTGCTTGAATTGCAACTCACTGTAAGCCACTGAAATCTTCTGCTAATTTATTCATCAAACTAAATTTACTTAATATTTTTGTAGTAATATCTACCAAATTTGTAGTTTTTATGTATAAAATTCAGTCTAATTAAAGTGCGTTGCCTGAGCATTTAATTTTGTATTTTGCTAGGAACATTGCAGTTCATAGATACAATACAATCAATGTTTTCATTTGCCTAAATGAGTTACATCAACAGCTCCAATTTGTATTTTAGGTATAGAGGATGTAAACTGTGGAGACAATTTTCATATGCTCTTGGAAATGGCACCAGAGGAAATCATTTATGATTTGCTGGGGGGGGATGGGGGTGATGATTCCCCCCTCTGATTTCGGACATCACCTTTCAGGTCCATTGATTTTGCTGCCCGCGTATGTTCAGATCCCAACTAAGCCGGCGCATGCCGGCCACCACTTTCATTGCGCCATGGAGTTTCTGGGAGATCCTCTGACTCACATGTGCGTGGGACGGGTGGGTTGCCGACATCGCTGCTGACCTCTGGCACCTGTTGTATGTGGGCTGGTCCCCACCCTGGTGACATGACGCGGTTGGCGCACTGGGGGCAAAGGCGCCTCATCCCTTCCGTGGTCTTCCGTCCTGTGGAGAGAAGGTGCAGCAAGTCCTTGGCCCTGGGAAGTGGCAAAGTCCGGGCAGAGGGCACTGTAAAGCTTGCCACCGGAGCTGTGAACCACCTTCATCCCCCGACCCTTCCAAGCTGATTCAGAGTCGCACTGCACCTCCTTCAAAGTTCTTTTCAACTTTCCCTTCAGGTACTTGTTGACTATTGGTCTGGTGTCAGTATTTAGCCTTAGATGGAGTTTACCACCCGCTGCTGCATTTACAAACAACCCAACTCTGAGAAGACCCGACCCCAGTGCTACGACAACCGGGCAGCGGTCTTCCTTATGCCACATTTCCCACACCCCCCCTTCGGACAGGGATTCAATGCTGGGCTCTTCCCTCTTTACTCACCACTACTGAGGGAATCCTGGTTAGTTTCTTTTCACTTAGATACATAAACAATCGAGAATAAGGTTAATAACATCCAATGCAAGCTTTTTTCTGTGGAACCCCTCCTCTGGGTTTTTGATAAATTGCACCCTGTATATATATATATATATATATATATATATATATATATATATATATATATATATATACATATATATATATATATATATATATAGTCTGTGTTTGTATTGTATTTTGAATGTGTATGGATCATGGAAGTCTCCTCACTTTTAAAATGTTTATGTATTTATTAGGGCTGTCAAAATTAATGCATTAACATGGATTAATCAATCATCATGATTAATCATGATTAATCTGATTAATGCAATGAAATGAAATAGTTGTTTGCAGTTGTTTTGTTTAAAAAAAAATTTAAACTGTCGGTGTTCAGTAAACATGTTAATTGCATATACATTCATATTTGTGAACATCAACATCCATCATTATTTAGATTTTTTTTCTGTATGAATTTTGGATTTTTGGTTGCTTTTTTCATACTCATTTATTTTTTGTTAAGTTTTGTGCACTTTAGCACCTTTTATATATTTTTTTCTCCACATTTTTTGCATTTCATAGTGTATTTTTGTGTATTTTGCGGGAAATTTGAGTAAAAAAAAAAAAAACAGACATAGAGACAGAGCAGCCCATGGACAAAGATGGAATTTTCTTTTCACTGAAACACTTCCATCTTAAAATATTACATTAACATGAAGCATTCGTTAGCTTAAGCTAATGCGTCCCCACGTTAAATGCAGATACATATATTCCCTTCTTTTTTGAGTTCCTCATGAACAATGAAACACAATTAAAATAGATTAAAAAATAATATTTTATGATGATTTTCCAAAATTAATCCAAAGCCACCCTGTGATTAATTTGATTTAAAAAAAATTTATTTGATAGCTCTAGTGTTTATTAGGTGGAGGCCTTAAAACAAGGCCTCAAAACAAACTCATTCTGCCTCTCCCTGCACCTTTACTATTGTGTTATGACTTTGATAAGTGTTATGTGTGTGAAAAATCAATAAATCAAATTAAATCAATCTGTTTCAGGTCTTTATTATCCAGAGAGTCCCTGGCATCCACAACCCTCAGTCTGTTCGAAACTCAGTCGGTGTTTAGCAGCAGACACGATTGGACATATGGTTACCGGGTCCTTCCCCCACTGGGTCTTCCTCAATACCCCGCCCATGCTGCTGAGGGCCACGAGCAAGTCGGCCATTCCCCTGATGCTGCCACCATCATATCGGGAGGAACAAGCACCTCTGCCTCCCTGCCATCGTACCTCTTCACAGGTGACGCAGGAAGTCCCCGACAGTCCAGATCGAAGAAACGAGCTCTGTCCATGTCGCCACTGTCAGACGTCATGGGTGCTGACTTCAACTTTATCATACGCACCTCACCTACCTCACTCGTGGCATACATCAATGGTTCTCGCAGCTCTCCGGCGTCGCACTCTACTCTCTCACCTGTTCTGTCTGATGGTTATGGTCACTTTCTGGGGGTGAGAGGCCAAGGTATTCCCCAAACACAAGGCTCATCACAGGCTGTTGCTCCACACATTGACTGTGGATATATCCAGAGGCTTGAACAGAGTGGGGGTCTGGTGAGCCAAATGGCCAACATGGTGGTGGAACGTCAGTGCCTCCCCGAGGAAGGAGAGACACCTGTGGCTGTCGATAACAGTACCCAAACCACCAGTATTCTGCAGTTGCCTCCACATGTTGAGCCAGCAGATGATACCCCATTAGGGCCTCCTCCACCTTATCACTCCCATCAACACATCCACCTTCAGAGGGGCCACTGCAGATTGCACCCCTCTGCTTCTCAGGACCCCACTACACAGGCTCCTCCGAGGCATGGAGTGAGCTTTTTACCCCAGGTCCCGATGCTGGAAGAGGAAGAAGGAGAAGTGGAGGACTATGGTGCCCACAGTTGTCGATGGTTGGACTGCAGTGCAGTCTATGATCAAAAAGAGGAGCTGGTAAAGCACATAGAAAAACTCCATGTGGACCAGAGAAAGGCTGAGGACTTCACGTGCTACTGGGTGGGATGTCCACGCAACTTTAAACCCTTTAACGCCCGCTACAAGCTCCTTATCCATATGAGGGTCCATTCAGGAGAGAAGCCCAACAAATGCACGGTATCAAATGCAAATCACAATTTTTCACTTTAACTAAAACCAGATAAAAACATGTTTGAGATTAATTAATTAGGATGTCAAATTGATCTTTTTTTAATCTCACTTAAAACATTGCTGATAAAAATTCACAACTTAAAGTATTTTCATTTTAATTCATTGCATTATTGTGGCAAATCAAAAAATCTATACATAAAAACAATGGCTTTATAAAGACACCATTTCCATTCCATTGCATTTGAGAATAGTCCACAATCCTGCCTGTAACCTTTATTTTCCACCCCCGGGGGAACATTCACCTGTTCTTTTGTCAATCTACAAATAATTAGAAAATAATAATAAAACATCAGAACCATATAAAATGCTGAAAGTTAACAGCCAAAAACAGAACCCTTTTTTATTAATATATGTATTAAATACAAAATTTGTTGCTTTTCCTGTGCTTCAAATAATGGATAATAAAGCACACTCATCAAACACATTTAGCACATCAAAAAGGCCAGTTGCATACACAGTGAAATTAGAGATTAAAAGTTAGATTAATATGATTTTAAAAACAACACGCTAAATATGACTGTAATTAATTAATCATAATGGATGCGTTCATTTGACACCCCGATTTAAAACCTATCCTTTAGTTTCACAAACAGCACCAAAAGCTATTACTGACATCTTCTATTGCTTATATTATGCAGACTCTCCAACTATGCTCAGTCAGGTGATTGTTCTCAGCCTCTGTGAAAAGTCTGTCTGAATGCAGTCAAAGCCATTGGATGTCAGGGGCTCAGTGAGTTCAACTCTCAGAATTCCATTCAGATCCACAGTATCTGCTCAAAGGCGTCCAAGCCCATAGCAACAGAAAAAAGCCTTCATGTTCTCTGTATTTATAGCCAAGGTTTAGATCAAAATTATGGGCTCC
Source organism: Siphamia tubifer (assembly GCA_020466265.1). Classification (NCBI taxonomy): domain Eukaryota; kingdom Metazoa; phylum Chordata; class Actinopteri; order Kurtiformes; family Apogonidae; genus Siphamia; species Siphamia tubifer. The sequence goes on along the minus strand of CM035794.1, from coordinate 65,316,665 downwards.
CTCTTTTCTTAGCTTTAGCCACGGGGTAATTAGCAGAGCTCTGTGATAACTGACATGGGAGTTAACTCAATTATGCAGTTATTAAATCAGCACAAAGGACTCAGAGCACTTTAGATCTGGCATGGTACCACAGCTCTCTAGTAGCTACTGGATCTGTCAGCATCAGGGGTGTGCCAGGCCATCGTCTGACAAAATTGGCCTTGGTTCTGGGAAGGTGATGGCCCATGGGCTAGCTCTCTGCACGTCTGCTACTGAGGCCAAAGAGTTGGCACCTCCTCATAGTCCTCATTAGGGATACACAAGAATTGTTTTCTATAACTAATCCCAATAACCAATAACTTCCTGCTTTTCTCACCTGATACAAATAGCAAACAATAGTTTCCAGAGCTTTTTGCAAAGGTTAAAGTGGACGTGGCTTAAACAAAAGCTAAACTAAAACATAGCATTTAGAAAATGGAAAAGTAATTTTTAAAAAAAGTCATTAATCTGCTGTAAAAACACCAAAATGTAATCACTTGTCCATCTCCCCATTACCACCATACCCTGACTATTTCATCAAAATCCATCAAGCAGTTTTTGAGTTATGTTGTACATAACCCAACAAACAGACAAATGAAAATGCAGAACGTGGTAACTTTGTGAATCATATTAAATCTGTGATCTTCTCCAATCACAAATGCATCATTATTAGTCATTTTCATGTTAAATCAACAATACATGTTGAAAACGCCATATCACTGCTTTGACCTTGACGCAAAAATTCAATATGGTGTTACAGCGGAAGTAGTGAGTCAATTCAGCTGAAATTCGGTCTGTTTCATCCTTATATGTGTTTCCTTGTACATGCCAACGATCCGTCAAGAATTGGCAATGCTAGAGTGCCAACAGAGGAAATGTGCACACACAAACAGACAGACAAACCATTAAAGCAATATAACTTCATGAATCTCTGATTCACAAAATTAATAAACCAATGTTGGTTAGTTAACCTCCTTGGGGGAGGTAAAGAAAAAAAAAAAAAGACAAAACTAAACTAGAAAAGCACTCGAAGAGCGCAGACTCTGGCAAAGCAGATGAGCCCCCATGCCCCGTAAATGACCTGAATGAGCAATAGGTTTCACTTTTGCAAGCAGTGGTCTGCCTCAACCAATCAAATGAAACACATACATTTTTCCCCCCACACCTCCAGTAATCACCACCAAAATCTAACCATTTATTCCTTGTGCCATATCAACACTTCCTGAAAATGTTTGTCAAATTCATCCATAACTTTTTGCGTTATCTTGCTAAGAAACAGACAGACAGATAAACGCTTACGAGATATAACTCCAGCATTTCTTGGTGGAGTAATAAAATTAAACTGTAATGAAAAATCCTAAACTATTATACAACCTTGGTCTTCACTTGTTCTGGTAAAATCCTTCAGTTTTAAAACACTTAATAGAAAAACCACTGACTATGCAAGCATGTCACTGCTTTCAACAAGTCAATCATTAACGGCAGACATACCTGCTGTCGACCTTTTGTACCGAAATACCTACTTACTAGTCGAGAGTAGTTCCGTTGCCATGGGTCTGTTGTCGGATGTGTCTGCCTCACTAAATAATCATTCAATAGCATATGTGGCCAACATTAAAAAGACAACTAGGGGAACCTAAAGAGGAACTTTTCAGTGAGATATAAGAATGGATTTATGTAATAGATCATCTTTACTTGTTCCATTGATTTTTTTTTTTTGCTTACATTAAGCAAAAAATGCAATTTAGGTAAAAATAAATGAATCAATAAACATGAAATGAAGCAAGAAATATTGAATCAAGCAAAAAGTATTGAATAAAACTAAAACAAAAAAATTAATTAAGCAAAAATAAATTAAACGAAAAAAAAGTGATGCCAAGTACAATAAACCCTGCTCCTCGAAAATGTTTGACCTGATATGCCCCATCTCATCATTGTGAAAACACATTTCTGGTGACTGTAACCTTGACCTTGGACCTACATGCAACAACATTTAATAGGATCTATTATGGACCACTTCACACCTTTCCTGAAAGTTTCATGTTAAATTGGTCCAGTAGTGTTTGCATAAGGTTCCAGAAAATCAGACAGAAAACAAAACAAAGAAAAAAAACAGACCAAAAAAATGCCCCTCTCAGGGGTTGGGGTAAAAATCTAATTAAGCAAACAATCTTGAAATGAGGCTACAATTATACGGTGACGATGAAAACAGACGATGCAAAAGTGGTGTCTCGTCTTCAGTTTTTCATCCACATTTAGACGAGCGTTTTCAGGAGGAAATCCTTGTTTATACAATAAGATGCAACAGTAGGTGAAAAACGATTGGATATGCATGCCAGGCCGCTAGGTGGTACTGTGATAGAACACCAACATGTCCTTTTCTGTTTTTAATGTATGTAAATATACACTTGTCTCTGTTCAGCTATAGTATGCATGTAATTTCTGTTCAATAGCTGAAACGACTCACAACTCCTGTACATTTACTAGAGCTGCTAGTGCCAGTCCTAATGCTAATGCTAGTGCAGCTGGAAGATATGTGGGATTGAGGTTGTCTGACATGTTTATTGCTTTACCTGCTCGGTGCATGAATGTGATGTGAACATACAGTATGTGACGTAAAGACGCACGCAACGTGACCCGATACGTCTTCAGAACACCCTACTCTGGAAGGAGTTTTCAGATTTTTGCGTATTCATTTTTCATTATTTTTTTTTCCATTCGTTATTAGTCATAATCGTCCTCATGTAAAGGGTCCCAGGGTGCATCTGTGTGTATTTTTCTTATTTCTAGTCCAAATATCTCATCACACTTAAAATCAGACAGAATCACTTTAAGAGGAACTTTTCAGTGAGATATAAAAAGTGATTTAGAGATTATGTTAACTTGTTCCATTGGGAGATTTGTTTATTTATTTTGCTTCAAATGAGCAAAAAAATCTAATTAAACAAAAAATCTTGAATTAAACCAAAAACATCTACTAATGGTAAAGTAAAATGTTGGTCACATTTCTTAATAAGATTTTCCAGATCTATTGTCTATATAATGCATAAACACAATATCTGAATGTGAATTCTGACATGAAAATATGCATCAGTCACATTATACAACTGTGATGTGGCGATGAGATGTTTTCTTCCTGACTGGCAGGTGATGAAACTAGTCCATAATAAATAAGGCAGCAGCAGAACAATAAGGCAGCTCCAGTTACACATTGGACATATAGGGCAGGCCCAGACTTGTGCCAATCATTTCACAGGCTGTTTAATGGAGATTGAACAGTCTGTTAACAGATCCTAGACTCACTGGTCTGTTTGTATCTGCAAAATACAGCAGATATGAAAGGTACTGCCAAGGTTTAACTTAAAGCTGGGGTGCAAGATGTTTTCATGGACATTTTATGTATTACATTGCTTAAAAGCCCCTTCACACCCTGATCTGATTACAATTAAATGCTCTAACACACACACACACAATACACACACACACACACACACACACATATATATATATATATATATATATATATATATATATACTCATTTGTGGAATGAATAAATTAATAAGACTGAAAAAACAGCATCTTAGTCATCAAGGTAGTGGAGAACTGACTTGGTCTTTCCCCTTAATGTCAACAAATTACTAGTTTGGCAAAGTGAGTGCAAATGAAACCTTATGTACTTCTAAATTTCCAGTATTTCTTTAGCCATATGTGTAATTCAAGCCCTGCTGCTGCAGCTGAGGGCAGTCAAACCAGACTTCAGGTTTGACAACATTTTCTCGGGGCCATCCTTCGGTGTAAACCGAGCCAGTGTTGGCACTGAAAACTGTTTCTTTACTACACAGGAAGCATTTTTTCATTACATGACCTGCCATCTTCATCACCGTGCAAACTTTTATATTTACTAAAGAACAAAATAAAGTCAAAGTACATAGAGAAAACAAAAAGTCTGGTGGCAGTCAATTACTTTATTCCTGAATTCTGAACCTCCTTCTCAATGTCATAAACAGTGGCATTTTAACATTTTCTACATGAGGTAGGTGGCAACATTATGGAAATGAATGTAAATTAGTTGAGTAATTTTAAAGGAGAGGCTTAAGATCTTGTCCTTTTTTGTTTATTGTTTTTTACTATATTGCTTGAAATCCCCTTCACATCCTGATTACACCCAGTTAATTAAATGGTGTAACACAAAAATAATAGTCACAGATGCCTCCCTGGGGAGGTGTTCTGGGCATGTCCATCTGGGAGGAGACCTTATGGACAACCCAGGACACTCTGGAGGTATTCTATCTGTGGTCTTCCCTGGGAATGCCTCAGGATTCCCCTGGAGGAGCTAATGGAACCGACCTCATATGTAGATGAGCATGAGTACAAGTGGATTTGTCTCATTTCTAGTCCAAACAGAACCATCTAAAGAGGGACTTTTCAGTGAGATATAAGAACTGATTTATAGACAATCTGGAAAATCTGATTTAAGTAATCTGATTAAGATCATTTTTATTGGTTCCGTTGGCAGAATTTTATTTTTGCTTAATTCAAAATATTTTTCGTTGTTGTTTTGCATATTACAAGCAAAAAAGTTTGTCAATGGAACAAGTGCTTTTGGTCTCTGATAGATATGTAGATTTTTATGGGTTTAGTTAAAGATTCCATGAAAAGAGTGGATGTTGAAAGGTTAATAGTAATTTTGTTTTGGTTTTTCTTGGTAAACGTATACTCACTTGTAAAAAAGAAATGATTAAAAGAAGAATAGAAACCTCAGTGAAGCAGGGGCCGGAGTGGGTTGACCTCAGAGTTTGATGGGGCTCTGGACACATTCTCCTGGCACAGATGGCAGCTGTGGTTGTTCTGCCAGGACCACCAGGACCTGCCAGGACCTGTCAGGAACTGGCCATTACACTGATCCGCCCTGAGAAGCCGTCATGCTGCTTTCTTTTGAGCCCAGTCCTGTATGACAAAGTAAAAGCCCTTCATGCTTTATGAAATGCTCACACAGAGTTACGCTGTTACTTCGGGCCAGTCAGTTTTGGCAGTATTTTCACTTGGCTCTCCACTTTCTACAAGGCTATTGACCACACTTTCTCTGGCTGTGTAGGTTTTATTGTGGCTCTCTGAGTCTGTTGTTGAATTTTTTTCCTTTGTACTATTTTTAGGTTTGATCTATTTCGTCAGTGTTTTTAGTGAAAAAGAACCATTTAATTGTGAATCAAAACTGACTGCCCTATTGAAGATCAGGACTTAAAGCGCTCATATTAATGTGAACCCACTTTTATTATTAGTCTGCTTTATTTATTACCTCTGCCAAGGAGGTTATGTTTTTGCCAGAGTTTGTTGTTATTTAGCAAGATAACTCAAAAAGTTATGGATGGATATGATGAAAATTTCATGACGTGTTGGGGGTATCACTAGGAACAAATGATTAGATTTTGGTGATGATCTGGAAGACATCCTGTATTCTGGATCGCTTTGAAATGTATTCTCCATTTACCACAATGTAAAATTTCAAAGTGATCCAGAATCCAGAATCTCTTCAGCATCTCAGATTTTGCTGTTGTTTAGTTGTGTCTCACCTTGTTATCAATTTTCTAGTTCAAACTTCGAAGCAGAGCAACAATGTTGACATGAAATTTCTGCGATGAAAATGGACAGTCATAGTTTCAAGGTGCGATGCAGAGGAATGTTATGAGTGAATCATTAATGGGAAAGAGGAGAAATATTTCATGTGGCTGTGGCTTTGATGAACGAGATGAATCAGTATGTGAGGAATTCTGACCTGGACGAGGAATAATAAACTCGGATATGGTCTGTGTGTTTCCACCATTATGTCTGAGTAAGGACATTCCAAAGATCTGTGAACAGGAACAGATTAAAGTCCAGTAAAGTAGGACGGATGGACAGATGGATGGATGTATGGATGGACGGATGGACAGATGGATGTATGGATGGATGGATGGATGGATGGACGGATGGACGGATGGACGGATGGACGGATGGACGGATGGACGGATGGATGGATGTATGGATGGACGGATAGACAGATGGATGTATGTATGGATGGATGGATGGATGGATGGATGGACGGATGGACGGATGGACGGATGGACGGATGGATGGATGGATGGATGGATGGATGGATGGATGGATGGATGGATGGATGGATTGTACATGCATTTATATTTTTGCTCAGTATATAAATAATTGTCACTTTTCCATTAGATATATGCGAACAACTTTCCCGATATTTACTAAATGTGGGAAAAAAAAAACAGAAATGCATAATCTCAGTTTTTCCATTAAGTCACAAGAGAGATAATTAATTTTTTTTATTATCACGAGATGACACAAGACCCTAACAGAAGTCATGCCATAAACATTATGTTGTTTTTAAAAAAAGAAAATTATCTTGGTATGGTTTGTTAAAATCAGATTTTAGCAAAAAATAAATCAATTAAAAATGTAAAAAATAAATAAAAATAAAACTCATCCTAACTAAAGCAAGAAACAACAACTTTGAAGTAAGATTTTTTTTAATTAAATAAAAAAAAAAATCAAAAAAAAAAAAAAAAAAAAAAAAAAAAAAAAAATATATATATATATATATATATATATATATATATATATATATATATGTGTGTGTGTGTGTGTGTTTTATTATTATTATTATTATATTCTCCTGAGATCCATTAAGTAAACATTTTTTCCATTTTCTATTAAATAATTACCTTAATTGGAAACAAAATGCTGCAATACTTTTCTCAGATACATTTTGATATATATATTTTTTTATTTTTACCAAATGCCATTGGTCTGTATGTGGAACCTGAAATAAAAACAAGTTGAATGCCCTTGATTGTTAAAACCTTCAGCGTAATTTTTACATTTCACAAATTAATTTTATGGCGTCTTGGGCAAGTTTTGGTCCACGAGCCCAAATTTGACACCTCTGATCTAGCTGTAGATACAAGTGTGTCATCTTTTCTTATCATTCAGTCACATTTTCTTTGTGGAAATTCATCAGGAAGAGTCTTTTGTTGTACATGACACTTTCAAGTGAAAGAAGACTGAAAGGAAAACACTCAATGATAATCTGCTGATGTGTGTATGCACACTGACCCCTGCTGGTAAAACACAACATATATGCACCTTCAGCTTTAAATGGGGTTAATTATGCACAGGTGTGTGCTTTTAAGTGGGGAATACACTGTGACAGTAAAAGGTTTTTGCCCCCCCCCCTTGCATTTGTAACATATTGCATTAAAAATCCTTCTGAAGTCACTGAAAGCTGCCCAGTATTGTTTCTTTCTCCAAACCCACATTCTCCTTCTGCGCATGTGCTGTTGTGTCCAGGGGTCCATTTCAAATAAGCAGGTTTAATAAAAACTCTGACTCTGTTAACCCTGAAAATCCCATGAAAAACCCTCATTTCAGAGTTAACGGACTAGAATTTTCATTAAACCTGCTTATTGCAACGGACCCCAGGTCAAAACTGGATGATTCAGCAAAAAAAAAAAAAAAACATCCAGGACCATTATTCAAGATTCAAGAAGATTATTTGCCATTTGTACAGAACTCATCGGAAAAAAAAACAACACAGACAACATAAAATTCTATAAAAACAGTACAACAATATGTCATATATTTGAATCTTGAACACTATAAACTGTGTGTGTGTGTGTGTGTGTGTGTAAAACCTTACATGAAAACCACATAGAACTGTTTAAAAACCCAAGAGACGAAAAATAGAATAAATACATTAAAATAAACTAGAAGGAGGGAAAGATGTTGAAACTGTCAAGGATTCAGTTTTTGTTTTTTTGTTTTTTCAAATAAACAAAAATAAAAAATCGAATTTTGAAATATAAAACAATATTTTTCTACAAATATTGCATGGTAACATTGGAAACTGTAAAATTATGGGCATGTGAAAACGTTTTTCTACTACAGTATTTACAAAGGAAAAAAATCTAAATCTAAAAGTGCATTATTCCTAATTTCGAGTTGAAAGATCTCATCACACTTAAAATACATCAGAATCATGTAAAGGGGAACTTTTAGTGCGATATAAGAACTGATTTATAGACAATAGATCTGGAAAATCTGATTTAAGAAATCTGACCAAGATCATTTTCACTTGTTTCACGAGCAGATTTTATTTTGTTTTGCTTGAATTTTCTTTTGTGTATGTGTGTGTGTGTGTGTGTGTGTGTGTGTGTGTGTGTGTGTGTGTGTGTGTATGAGAGAGAATCGTTGAAAAGCTTCAAAAAGAATATGCACATGTGTTTTAAAAATGTACTTTTGTCATTTTTGTCCGTATTTGGTCCATAACAGAAAAGCTACAATTGTTTACCAGTTCCACCATATGACAAATTGGGTAAAACATATTTAAATAATACATTATACATTGTACACTTAATCAAAATCAATAGTAAAAAAAATGAAATTATTTAAGAAATCTTAAAAAGAAAAATTTCATTTGTTCCATTGGCAGATTTATTTTTTATTTGCTTTATTCAAGTTTTTTTTTTTTTTTCTTAATTCAAGCTGAATATCTGCCAATGGAACAAGTGAAACTGGTCTTGGTCAGGTTTCTTGATTGAGATTTTTCCAGATCTATTGTCTGTAAATCAGTTCTTATATCTCACTGAAAAGTTCCTCTTTAGGTGATTCAGTTTCTTTACTCCACCAAAGAATTGGTGTGTGTGTGTGTATTCACTGGCATTTTGGTGAGTTTGTTTTTAAGTTCGCAGCATTACTAAATAATGAACAGATTTGGCTGAAATTTTCAGGAAATGTTGATGGTGCAACAAGTGATAAAAGCTTGGTGGTGATTAGTGACACACACACACACACACACACACATATACATGTCTTTCAGGAAAAGGAGCTGATCTGCCTTGGCAGAGTTTGCAGTCTAAGTGCTTCTCTAGTTTTAAGTGTAATGAGTTGTTTTGACTAAAAATGAGAAAATACACTTGATAAGATTTGGATTCTTGCAGGGTCTGTGTGGTGTAGATTATTGTGGGGTTTTTTGGGGTTTTTTTTTTTACCAGATGTTAACCTTCCTTTGACTTCTCCCTCCAGGTGTCTGAGCATTAGGAGGATGGAGGTACATCTCTATACTAACATTTTTTCACTGTCTAATTATAGTTCGAGGGCTGTAAGAAGGCATTCTCTCGACTAGAAAATCTGAAGATCCATCTGCGAAGCCACACGGGTGAGAAGCCCTATGTCTGTCAACACCCAGGATGTCACAAGGCCTTCAGCAACTCCAGTGACAGAGCCAAACACCAGCGAACGCACCTGGACACAGTGAGTGGAAGGAATGATGGAAGCCTGGAAGAGACCTTTTCCAACAGCAGTTAGACCTGGTGCTAAAACCAGGGCCTGGTTCAGCTGGAAGAAAAGATTTGGGAAAAATGTAGGCCTTCAAACTGGAGCTTTTATTGATCCATCTGAACAAGCCAAAGGAATGTTTTTATAACATACATTTTAAAATAGGAGTTTCAATTTTGTGTCATATTTAATTCAGCAGGTCTCAATGCTCAAATATTTTTGAACAAACAAAAACATAATAGGACACAAACATGTCTAACAAATACTTAATTTAATTCTAAATGGTCCCAGTTCTTCCTCTTTCGTCATTAATGACAGTCATAGTATCACTAAAGGACTGGTGAATGAATTCCTTCCTGGTGGATTATCTGTGTGTATGTTTTTAAAAGAAAAACACTGATCATTTAGAGCAGGGGTCTCAAACTCGTGGCCCGGGTGCCAAATTATATATTGTGTCCCCTACTTGACATCACAGTTAAGTGTTAGTGTGTGGCCCCCACATAGTTCTCAAACACTCCTTTGTCTGAGTCGTGCCATGGTTTTATTTCATTTATTTTAATTACATATGGACTGTCGTACATAGTCTAGTGACAGCTTCCAGCAGCATTTGTTGTCAACAGTTTTCAAGCTAGCTAGCCAACTGTGAAGTATCTGGGGAAGGATGAACATTAGTCACTTAGTTGAAACATACAGTAATGGAAAAATATTTTCAGTCAACTTTAAAATTTACACAAATGTCAGTCAATTAAAATCTATCTATCCATCCATCTATCTATCTATCTATCTATCTATCTATCTATCTATCTATCTATCTATCTATCTATCTATCTATCTATCTATCTATCTATCTATCTATCTATCTATCTATCTATCTATCTATCTATCTGTCTGTCTGTTTGTCTGTCTGTCTGTCAGTCTGAAAATATTTATATTGACGAAATAAGATTCATTCAATAAAGAAACAAAAGACAATGATACAGCAGTCGAATCAGCTATGAGGAGAGAGAGATGATTGATAGGATCGGAAAGACATTCAAAGAAGAGTTCAATAAAAAAGTGCATGTTACAGATGTGTGTAAAGAAAAGAAACCCTTTTTTGTGGAAAGCTTAATGTGGCCCGGTCTGACCCAGATTCTAACTTCAACAGCCCCCCAGGGAAGTGGAGTTTGAGACCCCTGAAGTAGAAGGCTTCAAAACTCATGTATCAAATATGATACATTCAGCATTACAGGGTTAAAGAACAAAAAGCTGTGTGAAAATGTAAGAACAGTGTACATTCATGGTGGTGTTACCAGGGGCAACAGTCAACCCTTAACTGAAATTATAATAATAGGCACGTATCAAAAAATGTAAAATGCAATTGCACTAATGGTAAAGAACAGCACAGACCACCAATAATAAGAACTACAGCAGAAGGGAATGGTCAACACAGTCACACTCTGAGACAGAATATCCATTAGATCATTGATTGTAATGTTTCTACTGTGAATCTATGGAAATGCAGACGGGTTTACATGAGCCATTTGTACTCTGGTAGAAAAGCCAGAAAACAGCCTGATATGGAATAGATTTTTAAAACTAATAATAAATGATTGATATCCAAGTATCAGATTGGTCATTTATTTTCCTTCAAAATTAGTTGCAGCTTCAAACTGTAACATGATTCACTACTGGATCCTGGTTCTACTGGTCCTCATATTCTGGAGAACATCCCTTTTGGTCAGATTAATCTATGTGATCATGTCTATCTTTTGCATGTTCTCTCATGTGCATTTCCTGATTTATGTGTGTGTGTGTGTCTGTCTGAACAGAAGCCATATGCATGTCAGGTCCCTGGCTGTACAAAGCGTTACACTGATCCCAGCTCACTGAGGAAACATGTGAAGTCCCACTCGACAAAAGAGCAACAGCTACGAAAGAAGGTAAAAAAAGCAGATTTTCTTAATTTTCAAATATACTTTAAAAATATGTCCTGGCAACGTGGAGACAGGTCAGCTTGGGGGTGGTTTCACTATTACCCCCAAATGTCGAGATTGGTTACCAAGCCCCAAAAACAGACAGACTGAACACGAGGGTAGCTAACTTGAGAGAGTCCTGGGGGAACCCGGCTACCTCTTGCTTGCCAAGGCGAAACAAAAAAGTACAAGAACAGTCTCTACTAGAGGACTTGAACACCACACTGCTAACTATCCCTACCACCACCATCACTGAGACCAACCAGCTGATGTATGCAGCAGCAGCAGTCATCCTAGAGATGATTGGCTACAAAATGAACTGCATGAGTAGTAGACAGAAGGAGAGAGTTGCTCCATGGAGGAGAAGGCCAGAGGCAAAGATCGTGGCAGCATGGAAAGAAGTCAGCATTTTAACAGAATTATGCAGAGGTGTGAATCTAAGGAAAGGGCTGCCCTGGACATATACCAAAGTGTCCACAGCAGAGAGGGGGAATATATACAAAACATGCTCAAATCCATTAAAATTTAAAAAAAAGTGGTGAAAATTCCAAAATTACATTCCAAAACTCTTATAAAATACAGGGAAAAAACACCAAAATGTGACAAAATATCCATAAATTTTGCAAAAATATGAATTTATATGCAATTAAAATGTTTATTCAACACCCTCAACAGTTTCAACAAAAAAACTGCAAACTGACGTATACACCTGTGAAAATGTGTTAATTTTGACAGCCCTAATCGCAATATATCATTATATTTTTAACAATGCAATTTGTACCCTCCTCCCTAAATGGGAGATGAGTGTGTTGTTTTTGCTTTGTTTTGTTTGTTTATTTGTCAGCAACTTTAGGCAACTACTACTGGAACAATTTCCATGACATTTTCAGGAAATATGCGAGGTGATCCATAACACTCCAGAATTTTGGTGAATGTGGATCAGAGGTCAAGCTCACCAAAAATGTATTCTTGCAATGACAAGGGGTAGGGCAAATGTGCCAAAAGATTTAAGAGGGGCGGGGTTTGTTTTGCCTGGGACACACACACACACACACACACACACACAGTCATCAGTCAAAAGTGCACAGTATTATGAACATTATTATTAGTAGTAGTAGTAGTTGTAGTATCAAAACCACCATCAAAATTAGTATTAACAGTAATAGTCATAACATAAAAAAGAAGGAAAGGGAAAAATAATATATATATTTTTTTGTTCATTCATTTTCTGAACTGCTTTATCCTCCATAGGGTGATAAACCAAACCACAAACATTACATTACTTAACTTCCTGCTTCTCATCAACCGATACCAAACACCCATAGTTATCATTCTTCATATATTCTTTTCTTCTTCTTCCAGTCAGTGGTAAAACTCAGTTAATTGTAGGATAAATTATTTTGCAGAACCTAAAGCCTATGTCTGATTCCAATGGATGATAGATCAAAGGTTTTCAGTTCCTCATAGGGCTGAGCGATATGGAAAAATATCATATCACCATAATGATGATATGTATCATGATATAAAGAAAATCACTATTTGTTTGGTCTGTATCTTCCTCCGGGTCTGGATCTTCATCTTGTTTGTTTTTTTTTTCCTCTTCTTCTTCATTTGTTTTTATGGTGGTTGCCATGGTAACAACATGAACTGTGTACTACTAAAATGCATCAAGTCTAAGCAATTTATACTTATTATTTTAATCTCTATCTACTGGTCAAAACTTTAATTGTCATAATTATGTGAATAACAGTTTTCTACAATATCAATATCAGAGAAAACTGGAGAAAATCAGAAGTTTTTAGGGATAAATACAGTATATCACCCTCAGTGCTCACCCATGCTACTCAGATGGTTGTGTGAGCGTAGCGTAAAGCAGCTAGACAATGTAAGTCAGGTTAGATGTTTGGGTCTTTAAGGGATAATATATTCTTTATAATTCTTGCAGTCGTGGGATGGATTTACTGACGAATCAATGTTGTAGAAGATGATCGTATTTCCACAGAAACTACGGAGCCTGTGGACATCCAAATGATCAACCTTTTTTTTCTTTTTTTTAAATTGTATTTCAAAACATTGTATTTATATTTTATTTTTAATGTTTTTATTTTTTAATTATGATTTATCTTCTTATTTTTTATTTATTTTAAATTTTTTTGGAATGATCATATCTGATGATCATGAAATGTTAAATAACTGTATTTTACACCAATTATTGACATGTATTGATCAGCAGGTATTAAACAGTTTAGATCAGTAGATGGTTTTGGTTGTTTTTGAACACCTTTAATGAAGAAACTTAAAATACAAGTGAACTTAACATAACAAAGCTTTTGTACTCTTTACTTATTTTGTTAACTATCTCACCATGGAAATGTCTTCAGCCGACTATTTGTTTTTACAATAATGACAGAGCCACACAGCGCTAAATTACAAAACTATGGTATTTGCTCAGTGCTTGTTTATCATCTTCATTTTCCAATTAAGGCAAAACACGTTTCATATTACAGCGCCACAGCTTTATTATGCTCTCTGGATCGTACTGAGATTCATGTCACCATAGATACAGGGCTGTTACTAAAAAAAGTGACATTTTACAAAGTCTCCCACATCCACAGATTCTTTCATTAAAACAATAATTACAGATGTTTAATGCAACTGTAATCTGTCCTTCATGGAGCACCTATGTTTTATTTGCTTTTTATTAATACGACAACTGCAAAATCTGCCCTTATATATATTTAGCCGACAATAATAAGTTCCACAATAATGGTTGTTTAGGTTGTGGCGATTTTAAAATTGTGCTTTACATCGCTTTACATCATTTTACATCCAAATATATATATATATATATGTGTGTGTGTGTGTGTGTGTATGTGTGTGTGTGTGCTAGCATCTGGGGAGAGCTCTGATCATAATATCACTAAATGTTTTGTCATGACTTATACCTTAATGGCTTATGGATCAAAACACTGGTTGTAACAGAATAAATAATGTGTGTTTGGTACATTTAGGAAACAGATGTTAGTCTGATAGTTTTCTTTTGTTTACAACCTGCAAAGTTTAGTTGGTGACCAGAATGGGTTTGCATCTTCGTTGTCATATAAATAAAATCTCTATTTTCCTTTATTTGTGTTACTATTTTTATCATTGATTTTGATCTGTATTGCAATGGAGGTGAACTCAAACTAGGCTTTTTTTTCTGCCTCCAGCATATTTATTATCTATAGGTTATTTACATTTTATATTTTGTCTTATTTTTGTGTTTGATATTTACTTTCTATAGTCTATTATTATATGTGCAAATAAACTAAAAATAAACTGATTTCATAGATCATGCAAAAATAAATTTTGAATTCACACTTAAGTAATATGAGTGTAACATGCAGTGTAAAGCCACATGCAGTGCACACCCAAATACTGGAGGTTTAAGGAACTGGTGTATTAAAGAATTGACACAACACGGTCAGCCATAACAATAATAATATCACTATTCATTCATCACTCACCAATGGTTTCGTTGCATAATCTACACTTTTTTCAGATGAAATCGGCTGTGGATGTGAGCCAGGACACGCTGACAGACTGTTTAACCATCCAGCCGCTACAGCTGAGCCTCTCTCCTCTGGCCAGGATAGACGACATGTTGGAACCATCCTCCAGCGGCTCTCAGGAGTCGTTTTGCAGTACGCCCAAGCACCACTCATAAGTCTTTATACAATATTTTTAATATTAAAAAAACCTATGTGAAGAGACAGTAACCCTGAAGTGTCTGTCATTCCACTTCTACAGCTGCTCCACAGGGACACGACTCCTCCAACAATTCTCCCCTGGCTCTGATGTGCTCCTTACACAATAATTACAGGTACCTTTTCTGTGGTTCTTTGGCAGGTTTTACTACAGTCAGATTGTAAATGTTAAACATCTGGACCAGAGATTTGTAATTATTTGAAATGAAATTATGACGCGATATAATTAGGGGTGTAAGAAAATATCAGGTCTGCAATATATGTACATTTCACAATTAATTGATATTAAACAATACTGTATTGATATTTTTAGGTATTCATTCAAAAGCATATATGTCAGAGGTTCATTAGCAATTGTATTAATTGTTTACATCCTTAGCTGGAATTAAGCAGACACAGGAATGGCTGTCATACATGCACACATGATGATATCGCAGGAAATGACAGTGGTCTCTTAATCGTTTCTAGAGCTGTATTCTATCCAAAGCATAAATAGTGAATATAAATCATATTTGTTCCAAGTACCATTAAAGTGTCCTCCTTTAGTTATAACAACATATTTGAAAATCAAGCCCAGTGTGAGATTCAATAGAGCAAAAAAATAAGTGGGCTAAGACACATAATTATGGGCAGAGTTTAATTATGCGTAGCAAGTAACTAAATTCATAATTTTAAAATAACTCTAAAGTCCAATCCTTTTAAACTCATCTGCAGTAACAGTCTACTCAGGTGCAGATGAATTAACTCAGTAAGCTAAATAGTACTTTCTTTTCATTTTGGCACAACTATTGCTTTGACCTTGCGGGGCTACATTAAATGTGCCTCAGTCCTTTTTTTGTCTTGTCTTTTAAAATCTAAAACAATCAACTTAAACACTGGTTGTCATGACTCCATGGCCATAAGCTGATAATTAGAATACTCCCAAGAAAGAGGTTTGGAGAACGAGTACGAAGGTTTCTTTTTTGGCAGCGTATGTGTGGGTGGACGGGTAGAGATTTTACACATTGAATATGGCCAACAACGCATTTGTCTGGTCAACCCATAGGACCACATTCCCTTCATCTATACACTTCAAAGCCTGCGATAAAGGATTTCCTGGCTTTTACGAGCAGCCAGATGCTCATGGCATCTCAGTGGCTGCGATTGTTCTGGTATCAGTGGTAGGTCGACGCTTTCACGGCAGGATTCGGGATAGACAATCAGCCTGTGAAAGAAGGCCTCGGTCTGCCTCATTGGTCTCAACCCCTAGTATTAATGGATGCTATAGCCACCAACAAGAGCGCCCAAGGAATTCAATAAGTGAATCATAAAATCCAAGGAAAAAAAAATCGACCGTCCAGTAGGAGTGGAGATGTCCTTTAATTACGGTTTTGATGTTGCTTGTGAAACAAACGCTCATTTCTCTTGTTATATACTCTGAACAAACTTTAATTATTCTTTATTGGCAGGCAGGCATGTGAACTGTGTCACGTAGCAAGTCTTACATGAGTGTCAGCTGTTATGGCCATTGAGCAGCATTAAGATGTTGGTTTAATCATCATATTTAACACAATTTTTTGAATGAATGTAGAGTTCAGACCTAAGCAGAGCATTTACCCTTCATGCACCGGGAAAAAAATCTAAATCTTACCAAGTGTATTTGTTTCATTTCTAGTTCAAATATCTCATCACACGTAAAACAAGTGGTGACAGGAATAACAAACCCCGCCCCCTTGCAAACGTTTTACCTGTCTTTTCCTATCCCTTACACTCCTCTAGATCACTATTGTTTTTGAATCAGTTTGTGTGTAAACAACTTTACGCAAAAACTACTAGATCAATTTCTATGAAATTTTGTAGAAAGGTGCAAGGCCGTCCAAAATAGATCCCATTAAATTTTGGTGAATGTAGGTCAAAGGTCACAATTACCAAAAAATGTGTTTATACAATGATAAGTGATAGGTCAAATCATGGAAGTCCTTTTCATTCCTGTATACCAAGTTTTGTATATTGCTTCTTTTTGGTCTCACAGCTTGTCCATTTACATCAGAGGCTTGAAGGAGAAGTATGAAGAGTATAGGTCAAAGGTCAAGGTCATAATAAAGGTCAACATCCAATAAAATTTGAATAATCTTTGAGTATGTTTCGGATTTTCATAGCTTTTTTGTTTTAAGTGTTTTTTTGTGAGTTTTAGTGGATTTTAGCATGTTTTCTACATTTTATTCTCTCCATTTTTTGTGTTTCTTAGTGTATTTTGAGGGAAATTTGAGAACAAAAACAGAACAGCCAAAAAGTGTTTTGTGTTTTAAAGTGTTTTCATGGAGTTTTCTTTCCACTGAAGCACTCCCACCTTAAAATACCACATTAAAGCGAAGCATACATTACTTTGGGATTCTGCTAGCATGAGGCTAATGCGTCAAGTGGTTTGCCAAAAATAACGAATATATGTTTAAAATTAATATTTAATCATGATTAATCCAAAGCAACCCTGTAATTAATCTGATTTTAAAATATAATCACGTGACAGCACGACTGTTTTTGTGAATGATAATACTTAGCTTGTTTGTTTCCCAGTCCTACAAGTAGAATATTTACTGGAGTGTGAAATCTTCCAGGTTTGTTGATCCTTCCCCTCACAAGCTCTTCCCTGGAGACGAATGTGGGCCTTGCTCTTCCACCTGCCTCCCACTGCCTCCCAATGGGAGCTCCCTGCACAACAGCACAGATCTAAAACAGCCCGGCCAGCATCCTGATCTACCTGATCATAAACCAGGTAATAATCAGCATCATGGGGAGTGTTCGACTTAGAACTAGAGGAGCAGACATTCTTCACAAATAAAGGATGATGGTATAAGTTTCACATCTGACGAGTCTATTAGCGAATGTGTGGGCAGTTTGACAATCTGTTTGAACAGATTTTCTCACATGCACATTAATCATGGAGTATATCTTTATGATGTGTAGCAGGTGGCTGGTGACTTTTCTATTTAGACAGAATCAGGCAGCGATGTGCCTTTAAATAGACCTCACCTCTTTTCCCCCTGGACTTGACAGCCACGTTGATGTTGACAAGAAACACACGATTGCACACGGTGCAATAGAAAGCTAGTTATCTATTTATTCTGACTATTTTTAATTAGGGCTGTCAGAATTCCGGTTAATGTTTTAATGCACATTAATACATTATCATGATTAATCTGATTACAAATGCAATTAAATGGAACAGTTGTGTACAGTTGTTTTATTTACAGCTTTGTTTAAACTGATGAATAAACATGTTAACTATATATATATATATATATATATATATATATAAATAGCTTTTGAATATGTGTTGGGTTTTTCACCAAACCACTTCCATTTTAAAACACCATACATATGAACATGAAGTATAGGTTAGTTGGGGATTCTGCAAGCACTACGCAGATCATGTCAAACACATTAGCACATAAATATTCTCTTCTGGTCATGAAAAATTACTATAGATTAATAATGAATAATCATGACTAATGAAAATTAGCAACACTGTGAGTACTCTGATTAAATATTTTAATAATGTGACAGCCTTCATTTTTATTCAATGTTAATCTTATGTGTACTTTTATATTTCTATTGTGCCTCATAGACTGTCTTTTTTGTAATTTTTTATGATGCATGTATGTTTGCACTGTTTTTATCCTTGCACTGTGGGTAGTGAGTGCCACAAGAATTTTAATTTTTTCTCAGTGACAATAAAGACTATTATTAATAATGACAGATATAGGCTGATATCAACCTGTTGCATTGGCCAATATGCTCTTTTTTCCCTGCAATGATTTACTGATAGCTGAAAGAAAGAAAAGGGTATAAGAGAACAAAAAGGAAAAAGAGGCAAAAGGGAAATGGGGGTAACAAAAGGAGAGAAGGGGAAAAAAGAGAAAATGAGGGAAAGTAACAAGAAAAAAAGAGAAAAAGAAAACAAAAAAGAAGGGAAAACGAGAAGGTGGACATTTAGTCATATTTATTAACTTTTATTAACTGTCACAATTTTCATTTTCTATTTGTAAATAAAGATTTTCTGAAATTCATTGTCGTTTGACAGAAAAAAAAATCACTATCAACCCCAAAAAACCATATGAGTTCATTAGTAGTAGTAGTAGTAGTAGTAGTATTCATTTTTGCTGCAAAGATAAAGACAAGATTTATTCTCCTTTTTACCACACCCCCATTGTTTGAGAAATGCTACAGATGCTAACTGCTCACTGAAATGTCTTAACGATGCAAATAAAATAAAAGAGCGTTGCTTTGTCACATATTCTACACAGAACTCTCTGGGCAAATGAAGCTGCTGTTTACTTCTGGGCATTACAGTAGGATCACACCGCACACCGGCTCCAGTCACCTGATGCAAGTTGATGCCTTTGGTGACAACTCAGCTCCAGCAGTCAATAATCCCAATGGGGTAGTGACTGCACAAACACCTCTTTCTGGGATAATGGGTAATGAAACTACAGGCCAGACCAAATTGCTCTTGCATGAGCATTTTAATGTCATTTCACAGCTCTCACCGCCACACGTTTCTTTGTGTTTGTGTGTATATTTGCAGATTTCAATCCCAGTGCAGGTGCTAATCAACAACTCGAGGGACAGGACTTCAGTGTTGTAAACCACTGTCAACTTTCCTCCTCCACCTACACAGCACGATGAGACTTGAGACGCATTTCTCTGTTTCTCCATCGCACAGTTGTGGCTCCTCAGTTCATTTAAAACGAGACACAACACGTGAATAGGGTCATATGGCGCCACACACAACAAGTCAAAAAATGTTTTAGCTCTTAATGGACATCTCCAAAACAAAATGTGAGATTAAAGGTTTGATCTTTCAAGGGTCCTCAAGTTCAAAGGTCATGGTGCCATTTTGTAGCCTACATGTAGTTTCCTATCTATCATTAATAGTAACTAAGTCTCTATTTGCACTCATTTTTGTATTATACAGGGTGCTTGAAAGTCTGCACATAAAGCCCTGTTTTTGGGTCATCTGGGATGATTTAGAGCTATTCTGTTCACAATTTGGACGTTTGTTGCTGAACCAAGTATTTTAGGTTTCAAAAGTACAGACCCCCCACCCCATTTTAACTTTGAGTCCAATGAGCAATTGGAAGGTCATTCATAAAACGGCATTAAACTTCCGTTTGCAAAGACATGAAATTCACCGTGTGTTCAGGGGTGGACAGCGATACGTTGACCCAAAAATCACTGGAAAATATACCCCCTTGACAAATTACCTTCCTGTTCCTATGTATTGGTTTAGCTAGTATTACTCTGGCATTGGAAACGGGTGTGTTTGTATGCAACCTGCAGTTTTTGTCAGTTGCGGTACCTTGCACTACGACACATAGTGCAAGGTACTATACAACATATAAGGATATGATGTGTCTGGGAAAAATAGGGCTACGAAATACTAAAACAACTGCTAGAAGGCATACTTCACGACAATTATCGGGTCAACAATAATGTCCACCTTTGACTTTCATGTCTTTGCATACGAAAGTGCCAGTTGGACTCAATGGTACTTTTGAAACCTAAAATACTCAGTTCAGCAACAAATGTCCAAATTGTGATCAGAAAGTCTCTAAAGTCATCCCAGACTACCTAAAAACAGGGCTTTATGTGCAAAATGCTGAACTAACATTGTAAAAAGTATGTAATTTTAAAATGCTCTTTTCCAGACCTTGAGAATTCTGGAATTTTGTGTGGAAGTTTTACTTAAGAATGAAAAAAACCTAACCCTTATAGTAGAATTTTAGTGTGCTGGAATGATTCTGAAGAAATGTTTTTGTGTGATGTCGTGCTTGTTTGTGGTTTTGAAAATATTTCTGTTAGTAAAACATACTTTTCTGTGAATGTCATGCCTTCACTCACAGCCCCAGATTTACAATCAGGTACTTGGTGGGGCAGAAGAATAGCCAGGGGAGGACTTCTCGGCTACACCATAAGGTGCCATGTTTAAATCCCCCAAACTCCACCTATCATCATATGAATTTGTATATATATTAATCCTGTGTCATGCCACTTTATCTATATTTATCTATCTGTCTATCACATCCCTTTTTAAAAACAAATTATTATTTTTTTTCCTTTCACTTCTTTGTGTCTTTTTTCGTTAGTTATGTGACTTGTAGCATAACATGGTTCAATAATTACAACATCAGTCTTCTGCTTTTCTGTGCAAAAGTCCTCACAAATTCATCCATATTCAACCCATTTCCTTTGGCCTTTTTTTGTCTTTTATTCTTGAACATCTTAGTAAAACAAATGGATCATCTTAGTACAAAAAACCAAAAGGTAAAAGACAAAAAACAATATCAGCTGATCAACATAATCATCATTCATCATCATAAGGTACAGGACAGAGACACGCTCAGAAAGCTATGTGTGCCTTCATTGCTGCGCTTCACTGTTCAACGGAACAGTGCTTCTCTCACTCCAAACTACATGTATCCCATAGAAACCCACAAACCAATCAAAACTCAGCACCAACAACACAATTCTAAATCTGCACATACAAATTATAAATAGTCCAAAACATCACTAAACATTCTTCAAACTCAAAAATATTAATCATAATTACTTTCCATAATTTGGCTCTAACACTAGCATTAGCATTAGCACTAGCAGCAGCAAAGCCACTGTCGCTCCAAGGTTTAACAACCAGAAATATAAGCATATGGGCCTGTGTCCACAGGATGCGTTTTTAGAGAATGCTTTCCCCCAAGTGAGTGTGTGTTGTTGCGAAGTTACACAAACATCACACATGTCTGTGTTAGATGCATTGTATGTTTAAACATTAACACCTTCCTGTTATCAGCATATACAACTTCTTAAAAAAACAAACAAAAAACAGTAAATAAATAACGGGGTTGTCTGAAACCACTAAGATCAACCGCTCAAATACACCGCCATTCTGTGGTTGTCCCGCCTCCTCCTTGCTTTTGATTGGTCAGTAAGAGAATTGTGACATTGATAAGCGCAGCGCTTTTCTAAAAGTTAAACTACTTCCAACTCAAAAAACGGTCTCTCTCTATGTTTTTTTTTGGGAGGGAGGGTAGCGCTGAAGGTGCTTAGCACTCTTGATGCTGAACTACAGGATTTGTGTTGATAGTTCTCGTCACAGCACTAAAGATGCATCCTGTGACACAGGCCCTATTGACTGAAATACGACCAAAACACAAAACACGCACAACAACTAAAAACAACATATTCTTTCCTTTCTATATTCTCATATATTCTCTGAACTCTTTGAAGTGAAGTGACAGACTAACAGGTAGAGGTTAGCTACTTCTTGTACACCGCCCACAAATGATCAAGTCTGTTAGTTGTAGCAGATTGGGAGAGTATCAGAACAATCAGGGGTTTTTTTGGTGGATCATATGGTGTTATTTTGGGAGTGTGGGGGGAAGAAAAACCTTTTTATTTCATGGGGGTTTTTTTTCTTTTTGATGACATCTTTTTGGGGGGGCAGCCATAGCATTTAGTGGGGTATTACCCCCCCACCTGCCCATGCCTAGATCCGGCCTGTTCACTCATTATAAAATGAGCTTTTCTACGACACAAAGCAGGTACGATCTCAGCCAAAAAAGTAGGTGCACAAATATTAAAGTACATAAAGTGATGAACTTGGGGGTAAAGATATCAGGTTTGAAAAAGTCTCGAATTTTTATTTGGATGAAGAGCAAGTGCCATGATTATATTCCATTTTATTTTCTAGGTACTGACCAAGTGACCCCTGACCCCTTGGGTCAACAATGTGTCAAAATGTATACACACCAGATGCAGAATTGAAAGACCAGCATTGTGATGTTCATTGAAAGTCTCTAAGACAAATAGGTAAAAATGTATATCCAAAATTTGATTTGGGCCTTTATTATGATCTTGACCTTTGACCTATACTCTTCAAATTTCTCCTTCAAGGTTCTGATGTCAATGGACATTAACAGTGACAGCAAAAATAAGTTATATGCAAAACTGAGTTTGCAGGAATGAAAAAAAAATGCTGATTTTCTCTATCTCTGATCATTATGAAAACACATGTTTGGTGACCTTGACCTTTGACTTTTGACCTACATTCAACAAAATTTAATGGGATCTATTGGGACCACCTCACACCTTTCCAGAAAATGAATGGAATTAGGTTCTTTAGCTTTCTGTTTCAAGTTCAGTTTACTTTATTCATACCTGTAGTTAGCTTTGTTTTGCAGTCGCTTTTGTGTAAAGTTGCTGACAATGAAAAGGACAAATAGATGGACAAAAAAAGCAAAAAATCTGAACCAAAAACAATTCAACTTGCCTGACCTTCGGGGACGGGGTAATAAAATGACAGAGGGATTTCAACATATCTGCTTTCATTGCCTAGGAAATCCAAATATATTGCCCACAGCCTTAATTTCTGCCCTATTTTTTATTAAAATGTCACATAAATCAGGTCAGGATTTATTTATTAACAAACCCCTCCTTTCTTCAGAATACTGTGAAGTGTTGAAGTGGACAGTTTGGTGTACATAGATGCTACAAAGGCTGAGGTGTGTCTACCAGTGTGTGGGGGGAAAAAGTATTTTTGAAAAAATGGCTTTTAAAGATTTACAGAGAGTTTAATGCATTTCTATAAGAAACAAAGTCAGAATAAATGCTTAGGTCCTCAATAAATAAACATACCAAGGTACTGATCTTTCTTAGCACAGCAGTGTTTTTTATTATTATGTGAAGTCAATAAAACTTGAATTAATTAAATGTTTTTTTTACATTTTTTATTAAATATGCTAAAGTTGCGGGGGGGAAAATGATTGGACCGCCCTTATTTTCTTTCTTTTCTTGTTCATTTTAATATCTGGTACAACTAAAGGTTCATTTGTTTGGACAAATAGAATAATAACAAAAATAATAACTGATATTGCTTTCCTTTATGTCTTATTTTCTTTCCATTTTTGTTTTCTTTTCCACCTTTTTCCCCCCTTTTCTCTTTTTTCTTTTTTTTCTTCTTTTTCTTTCACCTGTCATTAAATAATGGCAGAGAAAAAAAGATAGATGCAATACCAATACAGGGAAATGATTTGTATTATTAGTAGCAGTAATAGGTTGCCCAGTGACTGAAGGGTTGGCGGTTTGCATACCCGCTCTGGCTGTCAACATGTCAAAGTGTTCTTGAGCAATACACTAAACTGCTCCCAGAAGGCCTACTGGTATGTGTGTGTGAATGGGTGAAAGTGAGGCTTAATGTAAACCTATTTGGATAAAAGTGGACATTTACTATTAATAACAACAATAATAATAATAATACAGAATATTTCAAGCTAACTTGGCAGGCACTAAAATCTCCAAAGTGGCCACTGCATGAAAAAAATCCAAGTTTTTACCTGCTGTGTCTCGCTTTAAGTGAAGTTATTTAGAGAAAGAAATTAAACAGTATTGCAACCTGGCAACAGCATCATTAAAACAGTCAAAGAATATGTGATCATAAAACCCTTGCATTGTTTCCAACTGTGTTCAATCACATCTATGTTTCCAGTTTTTTTTTCTTCAGTTATTTGTGTTTCTTTTGAATTTTAACATTTACTTTTTACCTTTTTTAACAGTATCCTATCTTAGTACTTCAGATGGTATCTGGTGACATTTTACAAGACATTCTACAATGCTATAAAAACAAAGTGAGCAAAGGATCATTTATTAAGGTTTTTCTTAGAACCACAGCTTTGTAACTATAGCAACAAGCCAGCCTTGTCATATAGAGCCATAGTGCCATATAGAAATTATTGGATATAAGATCTTGTACATTTAGATCAGGAGGGAGATTTGTGTTTGTGATCACACCAGTCATTGTACATGCTGTTGTTTATTTACTAAAATGATTTTTACTTCACCCTTTACATATATAAAACCTCAGTTTTTGCTTTTTAAACACTGTCTCTCTGTAACATTTTAATGATTTCAATGGTCAGTGTGTTGTTAATGGTGTTTTTATCAAAGAAAGACAAAGATACTAGTTTAAAAAAAGAACCTAATTGTCACCATCAGCTAAATCCAAACACTGCTTTTATGTATCGGCTCTAACATTTAGTTATCTGTTTGTGGTTCAGCCATCAAGTGTTTTCAAACTGTTTATTTTATTTATTTATTTCATATTTTATTTATTTATTTCATATTTCTTCTAACAGGCAAAGGCCCAATCCTAATCTATCCCTTATCCCAACTCCTTGGCCCTACTCCTATCCCTACCCCATGGTTCAATGCTTACCTCTACCCCTTTACCTCTACCCCTTTACCTCTACCCCTTGAAAATGAGTTGCAAGGGTTAGAGGTTGAAATATCTCCCTTGTTGCGTCCCAGCTTAGGGATGTACCAGGACGTACATAATATGCTCTTACTGTCCTCTCCCAACAATTACAAAAGCCAGTCCAAAAATCACAGTACGCAACATTTATTTTGCACAACTCAAAAAAGGATAGGGGAATGGTCAAAATAACAAACAGATGTATTCTTCCAAACAGAACGTTTTATCTCCTAAAGTAACTGGTCAAAATAAAATACAATAACTGGCTCACACTTCCTTGACCAAAAACAGGAGAAAAATGTGAAAATGAAAATGAGCCACTTCCCCTACCAAAAACTAAGGACTGTCTTAATAAAAACATTTTAAACATGTAGATTTTACATTTTAAACATGTAGATGTAACATTTTAAACATGTAGATGTAACATTTTAAACATGTAGATTTTACATTTTAAACATGTAGATGTAACATTTTAAACATGTAGATGTAACATTTTAAACATGTAGATTTAACATTTTAAACATGTAGATGTAACATTTTAAACATGTAGATTTAACATTTTAAACATGTAGATTTTACATTTTAAACATGTAGATGTAACATTTTAAACATGTAGATGTAACATTTTAAACATGTAGATGTAACATTTTAAACATGTAGATGTAACATTTTAAACATGTAGATTTAACATTTTAAACATGTAGATTTTACATTTTAAACATGTAGATGTAACATTTTAAACATGTAGATTTTACATTTTAAACATTCAATGCAGTTTTATTTGTAGAGCCCCAAATCACAAAAAGGTTGTCTCAATGAATCAATGAAATACACAGTAGATGAAGAAAAGAGATAATGTCCCAGTCATCCTCTGTCCTTAAACCCTCCTTCTAGGCAGGAAAACTCCTACACCCCAGTGTGAAATGAGAAAGCTGAGGAGAACCACAGTGAAGGACAGATGGACATCCGTCTAGATCCTGTCCCTGGATTCTAAATCACTTTGAAATTTCACATTGTGGTAAATTGAGAATGCATTTCAAAGTGATCCAGAATCCAGGATCTCTTCCGGATCACTTTGAAATGTAATCATTTGTTCCTTGTGACACTTCCTGAAAATGTTATCAAAATCTATCCATAACCTTTTGAGTATTGTTGCTGACAAACAGACAAACAAACCCCAGTGAAAACATAACCTGCTTGGCGGAGGTTTGCTTTTCTAGTTTTAATTATTGTGTTCTTGCTATTTAAATGGAACACATTGTTTTTGAATTTTCTCAAAACAATAGAAATACACAATTACCTTTACCAAGGAGGTTATGTTTTTGGAGTGGAGGAATGTTTGTTTGTTTGTTTTTGTCTGTCTGTCTGTCTATCTTTCTGTCTGTATACATAACTCTAAAACTAATCCATGGATTTTGATTAAATGTTCAGAGAATGGTGGTCATGGAGAGATCAATAAATGATTAGACTTTGGTGGGGGTGGGGGGATGTCCTGCCTTGGTGGAGGTTGCGCTCTCACACTGCTTTTGTAGTTTATACATCCAAATCTGCTTTTGTTAACATACTTTCCCTGTAAAAACTGCATTTGGTATTAATTAATTATAAATACTATATTTAATTTAATTGTTAGCACAAATATCTTTTAGGTTAAACAACTTTATCTTTAAATAAAGCAATCAAAAACAGAGATGTCTAAACAGGAGTAGCTGAAGATAAATAAGTTGGAAGTATTGATTTAAAACAATATATTTGAAACAATGATATATCAGAATTACCACAAAGCAAAAGTGATTAAGTTGAACTAAAAAAACTGGTATTTACTTAAAAACAGGAGCAGCTGGAGGCCAAATACAAAGTGGTTAAAGATTGAAATTGTCCAAACAATAGCCCTGTTTACATGGGAGTTTTTATTCCTGTTTAATTCTGAATATAAGTCAATTCTGATTTAAGATGACTATATAAATAACTCATTTCTGTTTTTAAAAAAAAGTATAATTCCAAATTAAACTTGATTATGAATAAAGTCACAGGTTTATTCCAGTTTTTATTCTGAATTTGATAATTCCTCTGCCATGTAAACAATTAATTCCTCTTTAACATTATTCCTGTTCTTCTGCACATGCTCCTGGTCTCATCACAATGACGTACATATTCTGCACTGTCAGCATTAGTTTGTTGATTCCTATGATTGTTTCAGTCGAGCTGCTGCTTTGTAATTATCACAAAAATAAATGCAAAAATCACATGTAGTATCTGGTCTAACATGTTGCTAGTTGAAACAAATTCAAAACAGGAAGTGGACACGGTCATTTGCTTCCAGTAGACATCCAGATGTTGAGCTGCCCTTTGGTCCAATCAGAACCCTCTGTACCTCCAGCTCTTAAAGCCCAATTAACTAGAGCAGGGGTGCCCAATCCTGGTCCTCGAGGGCCGCTGTCCTCCCTGTTTTAGATGTTTCCCTTTTTTAACACACCTGACGGTCGTTATCAGTCTTCTGCAGAGCTTGATGACAGTTTGATCATTTGAATCATGTATTTTAGATGAGGGATACATCTAAAACATGCAGGATAGCAGCCCTCAAAGACCAGTATTGGGCACCCCTGAACTAGAGTTAACTTAGTCCCTCCCCTGTGCCTTAGTCCTTTCCCTCGGTCTTAGTTCCTCCCCTCCATCCAATTATGAATTGGAACATGGAACATGCAAAACAGAGGAGTAGGAGTAAGTGGGAGGAGCCAAAAGGTGAATCGGGATTCAGTTAAAGCCACAAACAACCAAATAGGTCAAAGGTAACCTCTTTGGTGTGTATGTGAATGTGTATGTGTATGTGTGTGTGTGTGTGTGTGTATGTGTATGTGTATGTGTGTATGTGTGTGTGTGTGTGTGTGTGTATGTGTATGTGTATGTGTATGTGTGTATGTGTATGTGTGTATGTGTGTGTGTGTGTGTGTGTATGTGTGTATGTGTATGTGTATGTGTGTGGTAGAGGGGGTAACTACTTCTGTGACTGTAGATAATAAACGTTTAGCGAATACATGAAAGCAGTGGTGTTACAAAGGATTACAAAGACACGACAGAACAAGGACCGAGTCTGTTTAATGTAAGTAAATACAATTAAAGAGTATGAAGAGTCAGTTAACATCAAACAAAGACAGTAGAAACCTCTGCCGTGTGTGTGTGTGTGTGTGTGTGTGTAGCACTTTATTTACGTGGTTCAAACTCAAAGGACAAAATGTTTTACTTGAAGGTAATTCTTATAGCAATAGTCTCCTACTTCAAATGGTGGTTTTAAATGGTTGCTTAGCAACAACAACAGCATTTCCCAAAAGCATCTGTTTAGAATAAAAAATAATGTGTTGCATGGTGGACAGAGGTGTTTGGTTATGCTTTTCAGAGAAAGTTCCAACATTATGACCATATTTGGACACAGGATCCAATTTATTTGCTAGTTTTTTTTCTCTTTTAACATTATAAATTCTAATGCGAGGAAAGAGTAAAATGGATAAAGTTATGAAAGGCTAACGTCACACAGGCTAACATTATAAAAGGCTAATGTTACAAATGCTATATTTTCCATTTACATTCCTGCAGCTGCTTATGTGGTCATTAAAACCTACAAACTGCTCCTGATCAAATCATGATAATCTTAAAACAGTGAACAAATACTACTGATAGAGATTTGGGGAGTAAGTAAATAAAGTATCTGACATGTTACTGGCATCACAGGGCTTTTAATCGGCTATTAAAAAAAACAAAGGCATATAAAAACAAATTACAGTACACCCACTACAGGGACCATTACACCCCAGGGGTGGATTATGAGGGGTCTGGGCCCTGGGGCTAGGAGTTTGCAAAGTCCCCCTACCCAACCTACTATAACTAAGGATTCTACAAAAGTTTGTTTCTGCTCTTCCTTCTTGCAAAGTCGTCCAACTAACTCATCAAAGTTGAGCCGTTGAACAAACTCTGAATCCATTGAAGAAGGGACAGTAAATTCAACAGATTTTGGCACATTTTCATCCTGAGCTTATTTTTAATTTGAGCCAGTCTAGAGAATGACCATTCCCCCTCACAGTTTGTTATCGGCAGGGTCAAACCCTCTGATTATCACCCCCCCCCTCTCTCTCTCTCTCCTTCCAATTCATATCACACTTATCTCTCAGTTCTCTTCAGATCTGCCCTAGAACAGTGTGAGTAGTCGTATGATCCTAGATAATAGACGCCCTCTGACATCGTAATCTGTCTTGTGAATATCATGAGATAAATGTGAAAATTATGAGAAAAAGAGTCAAAATCATGAGAAAAAATGTCAAAATAAGAGCGCACACCTCTGCCAAGGTAGACACAGGTTATTGCTCTGAGTTTAAGGATGACAGAAATTAAGTGGAAAATGGAACAAAATAACATTTCCTGATTAAAGGTGAATTAATGAAAGACTAAAGAGCTACACTTATTAGATTCTTTAAGTCTAAAAAAAAAACCCATGCATTTGAACAAGTGCACATTCACACAAAATTCACACAGCTGAGACTTAATCAAATGAAAAATCTGATGGTCAATAAATTCAGGGTGGCACAATAACAGTCGTCCTTGGTCTGCTTGACTCACTGCTCTGGTGAATAAGACATGCTGGGTTTTTTTCTGCACATGCTCTTTACTTTCACTTTCACTGAAGAATGTGGAGCTCTGACCGTTGCATACTGTACAACAGGCTGGTGCCACCGATACTTGGATGAAAGGGCAGACATGCTCAGGGGGTTTTGTCTGTCTTTTTATTTCAACTCATCACTCACGCTGTCTTATCACTGGTTAATAACATGATATATTTTGACACAGCTTAACTCATAAACACCCAATACTATTTATTATTACCTCCGCCAAGGAGGTATTCAATGTGAGTCTGTCTGTCTGTGTGTCCGTCAGCAGGATTACACAAAAAGTTCTGAATGGATTTTGAGTAAACATTCAGGAATGATAGATAATGGGTCAAGACACTAATAAAATAATAACATTAAAAAAAAAAACATAGAAAAAATAAGCAACAACACCAACAGCAACTAATAAATATTCACAAAATAACAAATAACACAAAAAAATGCAAAAAAAAAAAAAAAGTTTAAAAAGAAAGGAATAAACAACTAGTGTTCTAATTTGGTTCCAGTAGTTTTAGTTTGGGCTTTTTCTTTTTCTACAACAGTTGCTTTTTGACACCTATACATCAGTTCCATGAAAAAAATGATCAGTAAAATAACACTAAAAAATGTACATTTTTAAACTGAGTCATCCATTCAGAACACGTCAGCGCTGACGCATCAGAGGTTAAAGGGTTAATCTTGGCTGTTGTGGGTGTGAGTTTTTACCTCAGTCAATGATCCCCATGAAAAGCTTGATCAGAGCTGGTTTGATCCAACATTACTAATGTAATTAATCACATTTTTATTTGAGTTTTTTTTTTTTAAGTGTTTGAATATATGAATGAATGCATGGATTACAATAAATAATAATAAATCACTCAAGAAAGGTTACAATTTTCAAAAAACAATATGGAAACTGTTACAAAAGCAGCCCTGGATCTTTATTAGTTTAAACATCTGACTGAAAAACAGACTTGAACACTGTAATAACCTGAATCTTAGTTTAAGTCTTAATGTTCAAGTCAAAATAAAGAAACTAAGTTCAGAAAAACAAGCATAAAGAACCTTAACATACAAAGACTCAGGGCTGCTTTTGTAGCAGTTCCCAAATGTTTTTTTTTTCCTATTAACATTTTTTAAAGTTATTTATCAACATTTATTCTAATATAAATATGCCATGTTTTACATTTTTTAAATGAACATCAGGTATTTTGCTATATTTAATTCACTGATCATGTAAATGTTCATTAAAACTCAGACTGAAGATGATATTTCCAAAACAGAGAAAACCTAAAGACGTGTTTGTCCTGTAACATCTATCATTAGGATCCATAGTTATAGAAACACTGTCATCTTCTACAAAATTGATTGAAAAGTAAAACCAATATAGTTGGATCAATGACTGGATGGACACACTGGGTTTATGTTCAATTAATGACAGATTTTTTTAAAGATTAAAGTTAAATCAACTTTAATCTTAGCTTTTAGGAACATGTACATGGTGAGTAAATTAAAAACAGTGGTACCTCTACTTACGAAAGACAGATAATGAAAAATCCAAGTAAGAAAAACCTTTACCTCAATTTTTTTGTCTCTGAATATGAAAGAAAATTCTATTTACGAAAGAAAACTGAAACCTCCGAGACATAAATACAGTACTGTATGTACAGTACATTACTATGCGTAACTACGCAACGTATGTAAATATATCATGTACGTAGTGTACCTAGCATCCGATTGGTTATGAGGGAGCTACCCATGGTGCTTTTTATTACCCTTTGACCCTCATTCATCACAGAGTGGGGCCGTGTTTGGCTGTGGCTGCTGTGGCTCCTGGTAACACAGACACTTTAACGGTCATTTCTCCACCTAGACCAGTGCTTTTAGTATATGAAGTTCAGCCCAACGGTGCAAGAAGAGTATATGACGGGCAGACTATCATCAGCTTAAGGAAAATTGTTAAAAACTTGGATTCTTGGACCTGCTCGCCAATGTGTGCTCACTGAAAAACAAGCTGGACGACCTGAAGCTGGATTTAAACACCAGACTGCTGCATCCTCATTCTCACTGACACGTGGCACAACTCTTCTGTCCCGGACACCGACATTAGCCTGGACAGGCTAACAATATTCAGGTCCACAGAAGCCATGCCCTCACAGGTAAAACCCTGGGGAGGCGTTGTTTGTATCTACACTAACAACAGCTGGTGTTAGCCTGGACAGGCTAGAATCAAATTTTCTTTAAACACATATTTCTTACCAAATCAGTAAATTTTTATGATTTTTAAATAGTTTGAGGGGTAGTATTGGGGGCCTTGGAACGAATGAGGCCTTTTACATGTAAAATGTGACTACAAAAAATTCATGTTATGAAAACACTTCCGGAACAAATTAATTTTGTAAGTAGAGGTACCACTGTAGTGGAAAAAACCTGATTTTTATTGAAAAAAAAAAGAAAAATACAAGGATAATATTATGATAAATGTTAGTAAATCACTTAAGAAATGTTAAATAGAGAGAAATATTCATTTGGTGTACACATGAATGAACTCATAAACACAGTTTGATCCAATAATCCTATTAATACATGTCAATAATTGATGTAAAATACAGTTCTTCATCTTTTCAAGTTTTATAGCACTCAGAGGCTCCATAGTTACCATGGAAACACTGTCATCTTCTACAATATTCATTCACTAGGATCAGTGACATTGGATGGAAACACTGAGTTTATGTTCAGTTAATGATAGATTTTACTGAAAAATACACTTTTTCTTTCATTTTCTATGTTCTTTTATATACTGACACTCAACTTTATTTTGAGCTTTAATGAACATCTACATGATTAATTATTAACCCCTTTATATGTACATTTAAGTATAGGTTTTTGGTTTTTTTTAATGTAGGTCTGTCAAAATTTACACATTAACATGGTTTAATTCATCATTATGATTAATCCGATTAAAATTTTTTACACAATACATATTTTTGCAAATGTTTTGGGTATTCTATCACACTTTTTGGTGTTTTTTCCCTGTATTTTGGAAGTTTTTGAATATGTTTTGGATTGTTCATCACTTTTTTGTGTTACTTTTTTGTGAATTTTAGTATGTTTTTTATATTTTTCCCCAAATTTTTTGTGTTTCTTTGTGTATTTTTGTGTACTTTGTGGGAAATTTGAGTAAAAAAAATGGACAAAACAGACGACCGACATAAAATGTTTTAATCAGAATTAATCAAAATAGATATCACAATAGATAGACTTTTCAGTGTGTTACATATTTGCAACAGTAGACGTTAAGGGGTTAATGTTGATCCAATAATTCTAACAATACATGTCAATAGATGGTGTAAAATACAATTATTCATCTTTTCATGTTTCATGATGTTCAGAGGCTCCATAGTTATGATAGAAGCACCATCATCTCCTACAACATTGATTCACCAATAAGACTCATTGAGTTGGACGAATGACAGTGTTTTCTTCAATTTTCTCTGTTTTGATGTAACTAATAATAATTTACTGAATAAATTCATGATTTAATGAATGATTTTGGTGGAACTATAAATGATCCATAGTGGAAAATACAAAACACAGAGACTAATATTATAACTAATTATGAAAAATAACTTAAAGGTTAAATAGTCGCACTGGGTCTGTATGGGATAAATCACCACTTAATGAATTTTAAGGACTCAAATTCAAACCTTACCTAACCAGTAATTGATGTCAAATACAGCTCTTCATCTTTTTATGTTTCATCACGCTCAGATGCTCCGTAGTTACCATGGAAACACCACCATCTTCTACAACGTCGATTCACCAGTTGGATCAGTGACAGTTGATGGAAACAATGCATTTATATTCAGTTATTGACAGATTTTACTGAAAAAGTCACGTTTTCTTTAGTTTTCTCCATTTCTGATATACTTTATTCGGAGCTTTAATGAACATCTACACGATCAGTGAATTAAATATCGGAAAAGACCTGCAGAGAACACTATGATAATCAAAAGAAAGGTTAAACAGAGATAAAACTGTGTCGTTTTAACGGTGATAAAAGTAACCCTGTGTGTTTAATCCCATTTTAATTCTTCCAGATGTGCTTTTTCTTATGTGTGTGCGTGCACCGGGTCTCGTGCGCTCCAATCTCCTCCCACCTGCCTGGTAAGGTTGCGCGCGTTCGGTGAGTTTGATAGCAACTGTTGCCCAGTGAAGCAGCAGCGCCATAGTCACCGTAGTCCTGGCGACTGTAACCCACCAACAACAACCTCTCGCTCCATCATTACCACCTCCTCCACCATCCTCATCTTCATCAACCAGTCCACAGCCCAGGTTTGAATTATATTTTATAGTTTTTGCCCGAATTCACACTCTTTTTATTGGTTTTAAAGGCACCTCCTTCATGCTTTTGGTGTATTTTTTGTCTGCTAATTGAAGGCTCGCGCACAGGCTTGGGGTAGTTTTGCTAGCGAGGGTGTTTCTTTGTAACGTGTTAGCCTTCATGCTAGCGCTGCCTGTAGATAAGCACAGCTGGGAGCTCCTGGAGGTCCTGCTGGCGAACACTGTCCGCCGCTGTAGCTTCACAACGGGCACCCACTACCTCCGTTGGATTCAGTTTTACACATAAAAGCTTCGTAATGTGCATATTTTGTCAACTTTCCACTTTGTGTGCTAGCTTAAGTCCATGCTAACCACTGATGCTAGCTGGTCAGCTGGAGCAGTAGCAGGTGTCTGTTGTTGCTAGGTTGCTAACGCCAGCGTTGCCTTCGTACAATGCGTACCGCAGCCCCGTTTTTTTTTTACCCCTAATGTTACGTTGAAAATATAAGTTTTATGTTTCGGGTGATTCGACGCTTAGTAGCATCGATAAGTAATAGAAAGTATTGTAAGCTAGCTCATCGTATAATAACTGCGACTGACAATAGCTGAGCCATTACTTTCCCTTTTGTCTTAGGGAGCAAGATAGCTTTGGCTGGCTCTGCATCTGCCCTCTTTGTGGCATCAGATGGCTGTGATAAGCTATCTGATAACATTAAACTAAGTTTGGAACAGTGCGCATTAAAGGGAAGCACCTGTCGATCCATTAAAATGAAAGCAATTAATGCCATACATTCTGGTTCAATATTGAACGAATTTCTCATTTTTCATTTGCTGAAACTTAAGGTTGTAAAGGTTAAGGTTCATCCACTCCACCCTGTCCACTATATGCATATGCACACTGACTACAAACACAAACACTTTGGGATTTGTTAAGATGATTACCTGCTACAGTTTTTGTGGAGGTGTAAGAAAAAGATTAGAGGTGGGATATTTTCAACTCTGTGTGTAAGGTTTTTTTTATTGTATTGAAGAGGATTGGGGCCACTGTGGGATAAAAATTAAAATGAAGGTCCTGTGTGTGTGTGTGTGTGTGTGTGTGTGTGTGTGTGTATATATATATATATATATATATAATTATTTATTTTTTGTAATTATTAATTTGAGAAAAAAGTAAGAAGTCTGAGATCAAAATCAGACATCTCACTTTTTTCTTAGAATAATAATGGCAAACATGTTGAGGATTAGGGCCACTGGGGGAAAAACGTAAGGTATAATGTAATGTTAAATTACTATTCTGAGAAAAAAGACTGAATCCTGAGGTTAAAGTCAGCATACTACAATTAAAGTCAGAATTCTGACTTTTTTTCTCAGAATAATAAAAAAATATGTTATACCTTAATTTTTTTTTCCACCGGTGACCCTAGTCATCTTCTGTATCATTATTATTTAACAACCTGCCATTGTGCTAGATTTGGACTGGACTCATAGTATGTTTGTCCCAGAAGCTGTATCCACATCCTCACATGGGATGTTTTCATATTACTATAGGTAGGTCATATATAACTGGATAGGCTGGATTTCTCAATGTTGCATCATAGTTGTTTGGGGTCTATGAAGTCTACGGTGGAGTTGCATCTTTTAAGTCTCGAACAAGTGCAGGAGCAGTGACATTTTTAGCTGGATTGTCAATCATGTCCCACAGTATTTTTTTTCCCACTTTTGTAATTTTAAATTAGTTGTGGTCTGATGCTCCCCTGGCTCCTCCAGTTGTGACTTCTTTGTGTTAAATAAGACCTATCATTAACATGTGAGTGAAATAAAGTACTTTAAACCAGAACAGGCCCCACCCCCCTTCCCCACAATTAATTTTTTTTTTTTTTTTTGCCAATATACAACCCAAAATAGGTCTCCCACAGACATCCTCCCTCATCCACATAGAACAGGATGTTAGGAACTGCTAGTTATCAGATCAGGTTACCACTTACCTGTAGTCCGGTAGGGCAAAAATAGTACCATGCCACCTGCTGCCTGGATCCTGTTGCATTTCCAATCACTTAAAGAGGGGCTGATTAATTCAATTATTCAGTCATCCATTTTCATGGCTTTGCGAAATACAGCATGTTTGGTCTGCTTTCTGTGTGTGCCTGTTAGTTGTAATGAATGATTATTGATGAAATGGAAGATTTTATGCAGGCTTGGTGGTTTTTAATACTGGAGCTCAGGTCGAGCCGTTCAGTCTGAAAACAATCTAATATACCAGGGAGACTTTGGCATGTGTGACATGTCTTTTTCCATTGATTTTGTTATCATGTACAGATGTCAGTGTTGTTTTAGGTTTTTTTTGGGGGACATCGCAATAGAGCTGGTTTGTATGCTGAAGGATGTTTGCAATATAAAATTCTTACAATCTTTCATTTCATAATTATTTGAGTAATTGTCAGATGACACCCCCCCACACACAGATTTTTCATCTTGATGGGTATTTGTGATTTTACATTTTATTTCAAATGTTCTGTTTAATGATAGACAAATATATTGGGCCAATGTTTACACTTTTTACTTGTATTAGTATCGGCCTGTTGCATTAGCTGATATACTCTTTTTTTTTTTTAATTCTCTCAGTTATGATTTAGTGACAGGTGAAAGAGGAAAAAACAAGAGAAAAGGGGGAGAAACCAAAAAAGGTGAGAATTTAAGAGGGAAAAAAGGGAAGAAAACAAAAAAGAAGAGGAAAACGGAGGGTAAAACAAAAATGGAGAGAGAACAGGAAAGGGAAAAAAGTATAGAAACAGTGAAACAAATTTAAAAAAGGGAAAAGAAAAGGTGTATGTTTGGTCATATTAAGTTAACTGTCATCATTTTAATTTCTAATCGTAATTAAAGAAGATTAACTGACATTTGTTTTAATTTGACAGAGAAAAAAAATCATTATCACCTCCAAATATTGGCTTAGAAATATTGGCAACCTTTATCGGTTATCGGCTAAGGCTGATGTAAAAAAACAAACAAAAAAACTAAACGGTATCAGTCCCAAAAAGTCTATATCAGTCCATCACTAGTTCTGTTACAACAAAGTTTAGGAACTTTTTTTTTTCTTTGATGTTGTAATGAAGTGAAGGCAAAAATTCAGTTAATTATTTCATGATGAAATCACATTAAATCATTATAACTAATGGTTGAACATGGTTGTCATTGGCTGCTTTGCTGATCCTTCTGTAGATATTAGTTCTTCAGTTGTTTGGTCCAGTTAGAACCTACAGTTCCAGTTGTCCCTGTTCCGCAGTAACACCTGACCATGCTCTTGCCTCAGCTGTGGCTTCAGCCTCAGCACAGTGCATGTGTTACAGAATATGTGCATGGTCACATCATGGTGGACTTTACATTTTTGTTTTGAGCAGCTCCTGTTTTTCTGCCCGGTCCGTTAGACTCGACCATGCCGTGCTCCACCATTATAGAAGCAAATTGGCAAACCCTCTGCCCGCCACTATAACACTACTGCCCGTTGCTTTAATGTTCACAACAAGACGTGAATGAAGAAAATGCAGGGTAAAATGTTGCCCTCCTTGGTGGCTTTTGTTCCTCTGTGTCTTTTGTGGGGCTTGCACTTGCTCAGTGGAGCACAGCATTTAAGTGGGCCACAAGGGAGTGCCTGAATTTTGTGTGTGTGTGTGTGTGAGTGTGTGTGTGAGTGTGAGAGAGAGATGGGGGGATGCAGGGGCTTTTTTTGTTGATTAGGGGGACTCATTTCCATCATTCACTTAAAAAAAATCTGTGAATCATACTTTCCTTTCATATAAAATTTAGAATCCATAATAAGAAAAATATGCTCATTTCTAGAGGTGTAAAAATATATCAGTGGTTCAAGGATTAAAAAAACAAACAAAAAACCCCATATATATATATATATATATATATATATATATATATATATATATATATATATATATATATATATATATATATATATATATATATATATATATATATATATATATATATATATATATATATATATATATCACCAAAACCTAGATCTGCCGATTGCCAATCACTGCTGATCACAGAAGGAAATTTAAATTAGGGGTCGACCTATATGGGTTTTTCAGGGCTGATACAGATAATAATGGAATTGGGAGGCAGATAACTGATAAATAGATTATTATTCACATCACATTAAAATTAGCTCACGCTGACCTTCATATTCATTAACTATGTTTAATTGTAAAAATGAAAAGTACAGGGATCTGCCAGCAGCATTTGTAAAATAAAGCCAAACTTAACTTAGAATAAAATGGGAAATAAAATATAAATGAATAATTATCAATAAAAATAATAAATCACTCCCTCTTAATAAGTGAAAATATGCTATTTTTAGCATATTAAGAAGTTATATAAAATGAACAGTAAAATAAGCCTCATATAAACATCCCTATACAATGAACCATCTACAATTGTCTTTGTCTTTTCTCTGTTATTCCACCTGTTTTAGCCCTAAAAACCCCTGAAGAAAAGGAACACAAACACAGACTCACCGCAGCTTTTAAGACAAGTTCACTGCAGCACATTTACCTGGAATAATGTCTCAGCAGTTAAAGGGTTAAATTAGATCAATCAATAAACAGTGATGGGAGAAGGCTCCCCTTCCCATGTTTTGAGTTGTGTGCACAGGTGCACGCACCTGGATGTGACAGCAGATGTAGCCTAATAATTACACTACTTTGGTGGTACATTTGCTAAAAAATAATTACAACACTTGAGGCCCCATGGTAACAGATGCTAGTATTCACCAGTTAGCGAAACGTAGAAGCTCTAAGTGCCATAGAGGTGTAGATGCATTTGATTCAGGTGTTGTAGCAAACACAGCAGTGCTAAGCTAATGCTAACCTTAACAGTTCGCAGCGTTCAGCAGCCTTGCTTTTTGATTGGCTGTATTCCTTGTGCCAAACAAATTGGAGGCTGTGAGGGGCGTGGCAGTGCTCGTACACTCAATGGTGAGAGCAACAGAAGTTAAGATGGCTGCGCTCCAAACGAAATGGCTGCAAAGTTGGTTGTGAAAATTACATGAACTTATCAGTGGAAATTTGTGGAAATTATGGCCAATACCGATAACCCTAAAATGCAGAATATCGCCGATATATGGGTGGGGCCGATAATCGGTCGAGGCCTATTTTAAATGTCTATACCTTCCATCTAGGTATGGACAGCCCTAGAGGCAACTATTAGTTGCCTCTAGGGCTGCAACTATCAAATATTTTTGTAATTGAGTATTCTGTCAATTCTTTTCATCGATTTATCGAGTAATCGGATGGATTCCATTTTTTAAAACCCTTTAACCTCTGATGCATCATTGGTGAGTGTTCTATATGTATGTATAATTCTGAACATACAATGGAGCAAAACAAAGCAGTGAGTGAGACCAAAAATAAACGTTTTGGGATACATTTGTTTTGAATGTTTTCCAGTTTTGTTGTGATTTTTTTCCTCACAACAGCTTTTAGCACAAATCCACAGCAGCACATTTACCTGAAATAATGTCTCAACAGTTAAAGGGCTAAACTAGTTTTCAACAATTTTTCCATTTGTCAGGTAGGAATGTTCCATTTTGTTAAAATGAAAATCAATTAGATTTTTAAATGTTTAAAAAAAAAGAAAAAAAAATGTTTAGACACGGAAAAAGAAAAACATCTTGAAATAAAATTTTAATTCCCCTATTTCAAAGTGAAATTCAATTAACCACTATTTTGCATTTTATTTCTGAAAAGAAAATTCACCAACAAATACTTTCATCCTCGAGGTAGTTTTGTTTTATCTAATACAGTTCAACCATGGTGTGTATGTTACTTGAATCATAGTGAGACAAGTCGGACCCTGTTTCATTCAACTGCTCGACGTGCTTTCTCTTTAAAGAGGGGTATTATTTTTTGTTCTTTTGTTGTCCATTTGTCCATCTGTATTTCAGTTTGTCAGCATTTTTACACTACAACTACTGGACCAATTTCCAGGTAATACTCAGGAAAGGTGCTGATCAATCTAGAATAGATGCCATTAAATTTTGAGGAATATAGGTTAAGTCAAGGTCACCACAAATTAGGAATTTTCTTTCCATTCCACATACTCAGTTTTACATATAACTACTGTTTGCTGTCACTGTGGATGTGAATTAACATCAGAACCCTGAAAGACCAATTTGAAGGTTAGAGGTCAAAAGTTTGGATAAAACATTTAAACTATTCGTCTTACACATTTCCGTTGTGTATTAATATGAATAATAATGGATTTATATTGCGCTTTTTTGGCTACTCAAAGCGCTTTACATTAGTGACCCATTATTCATTCACTCTCACATTCTCCCTCTGGTGGTGGTGAACTACATATGCAGTCACAGCTGCCCTGGGGCAGACTGACAAAAACGTGGCAAGCATTTTGTGCCTGCGGTCCCTCTGCCCACATTCATAAACCAGTGTGAGTGAACTCCTTGCTTGGCACTGAAAACAAGTAAGGAGGGTAAAGTTCCCAAGGACTCAACAGACAGGACACAGCGGGATTCGAACCGCCAACCCTTTGGTTATTAGACAATCTGCTCTACCAGCTGAGCCATGACTGCCCCACTAAATGCAGGTCTTTCAATTCTGCATCTTGTGTGTATATATTTTGACCTATTGCCACTGCGTTAATACCTAAAAAACTAAAATGGACTTTAACAGAAAAACCACTGGAGATTGAGACTTGGTGACTATTATTGACAGATAGGAAACCTGGCATGGGCTTCAAAATGACTTCATAGCCTTTGACCCTGAGTGACTTTGAAATGTCAAAATCAGGGTCACATGATTTTAAATGGTTGTAACTCCAAAAGGAGTGGTGATAAGTACTCAATCACTATTGTTGACAAGTAGGAAACTAAACATCAGCTCCAAAATCCCATCATGCCATTTGACCTTGATCTACCTTGAATGGTAAAACCCATAGTCTCATGTTTTTAGAGGTAGATGTCTATTAAGAGCTAAAATGTTTACAAGAGATCTGGGGTTTGTTGTGCCTGGCATCACTTGTATTAATTTTTTATTCATACATGAATAACCGGTAATTTTTTAGTTTTCCGATTGTGGATTCTCAGTTGAATATGAAAAGAACCAGTGATACACAGATTTAAATCTCTACCCAGACTAAGGCATTTTCTTTATATGTCATCTTTCATTTGCTTTCTTATATATTAACACTTATAAATCCCCAGCCTCAGCCTCAGTAAAGCACAATGAAGAAAGAATGACCTTTTTTTTTCAGGACCACCTGGGTTTCCAGAATATTCATGCAGTGATGTCAT
The DNA here is from genome assembly GCA_020466265.1 of Siphamia tubifer. NCBI lineage: Eukaryota > Metazoa > Chordata > Actinopteri > Kurtiformes > Apogonidae > Siphamia > Siphamia tubifer. The sequence goes on along the minus strand of CM035794.1, from coordinate 65,275,052 downwards.
ATGAATGTTGAAAAAAATCTGTATGAACAAAACAGATTTTTTTTTTTAGGTAAAACAGAACTGGGCGAAGTTGAGGTAAGGTTCACTCACATCTGGCCAAAATAATAAGAATTAAATGACAATAGTCATCTAAAACTTTTAGGTTTTGTAGGTAATTACTTATATTTTCAGGAAATGAGAAAATATTTGTGGGAAAAAGGGAGTAGTTTAGTGAGTATGAATGTTTGTGCTGTGGTACAGTTGAATGTTGTCATTTTGGGTTCATTTTGGTGCTGCACGATTTGATAAAAATGTGTGATTTCGAGTATTGTAGACTATATTGCGATTTGCAATGACTACTTGGTTGATTAATGGGGACAACATTAGAGAATTTTAAATTGTTTATAACCCACAAATGTGACACAATAAACACAAAACGTGAAGTTTAGAGTACTGCATTTTATCTTAAAATCCCCAAAATAAATAAGTTTGAAAAAAAAGGTATTTCTGCAAATTGCACAATGTCAGTATTGTTAAAGTTTGTTCCAACTGCACAGCTGACCAACCTATTATGCTCACAGCCAGCGCTGACATTTGTGCATGTGTCCCACATGCTCACAGGTGAATAGTCACTGTCCCTCTGAGAAGCAGGAGAGGAACTTTTCCAGCTGCCTTAAACTCACTGCAACAATGATTTAATTTAAATGTTACTGTAAATGTATGGATTTGGAATGTTTTGTCCTGTGATCCGGGATTGTGGGTTGGATTTAAATGAGCCGGCGGATAGAGTGACAATAGTTTTACCTGTTCACTCTGCTCTGCTGAAAACTGTGTAGTTACCTGACGATACCTGCGTATACTGTAGATGTGGAGTCACCTGCTCCACACCACATTTGAGATAGACCCATTCAATGAAATACTTGTACTGATATGATTCAGTTTTCATGTAGGACACATATTTAATGCCCGTGTTTTTCTAAATATTAGAGACTTTCATTTAAAATGAGAGAGAGAGAGAGAGTGTTTACAGGCGCATGTCCATGTTTGTTTACATTAATTCAATTCAATTCAATTTTATTTATAAAGCCCTAAATCACAACAAAGTCGTCTCAGAGGGCTTTACAAAAACACAATCAACTACAGAAATACATGAAAAGTCCCAGGCATCTCCTGTCCTTAGACCCTCCTTCTCTTCACAAATCACAGTCGTTTATGCAATTATATAATTGCACAGCATGACATTGCGATTGTGATTCGATTAATCATGCAGCGCTAGTTCATTTTCTAAATTATAAATAAACTACATAATTAAAATCTATTAGTATTTCACTGCATTATTTATGTGACACAGTGGTGAAAATTAATAACTGCATATATCTATGCAAAATCCTAGTGGTTAAAAGATAAACTGATTTGAAATTGTTATCGGTCTGTGACGTATGAGAGTGATTTGGTCGATGGAGCCCTAAATCAGTAAAACTGCTGCATTAGTTGTATTGTGTTTCACTTGGACAGAATGTCATATTGACTTGTATTGTACAGTGGCCGACAGGGGATAACTCACCGCATGGACAAAACACAAGAAAGATGTACAACCAAAAAAGTACCACCACCTGGCAAAGTTGGCAAGCGTGTGCCTGTCTGTGGCCACAACATCTGTGCTGTTGGAATGCATGTCTTCGGTAGTTGAAGTAATTGCCCACCACGAACATGTGGACATGTTATTTTTTCAATAGAAATCTGGCAAAGATTCACGTGAGTATTGTTGTTAAATCTGTTTGACATTGTAGCTGAAAATCAGCTGGTCCGCCTGGACAGTTAAATGAAATGCAGTGTTGGCTGCAGTTATTGTGATTTCAAAATTAAAAGCCATATTTGTTTCATGCAGAAGATGAGATGAATTGCTCAGCGAAGATAAAGGTGTTGTTGTTGTGTGATTTGTAAAATTCTTGGTTATTCAGTAAACCTTTGGTTACCTCTTTTACCCTTTCTGTCATTATGTGTGTGTTTAGGGTGTGGGCGCACATCAGCACACTGGGGGAGTCATGGAGACACTTTCTATTTTCGAATAATATTCAAATAGCTTCTAGCGAATTTCAAATAGTGTTTTGGACCAAAAGTCACATCCCTAGTAACCAGTACCTTAAGTGGAAACACGTACTGGTACTTCTGTGTCACATGACTCCCCATCAGTTCACCTATAGTGGACCCCCTAGTGAGTGTGAATATTAATCATTAATTGTTCAGTCCCGTTTGGTTGTTTAGTTGACTTTACAGTTGCTGAAAATAGATGATTCCCAAACCTTATCACTAACCCACTACAGTGGTGGAAGAGACAATTACACCTCCTACTGCTGTCATCTCTTAAAAAAAAATACATCTGTAAGTCAGCAACAAGCGTAGCATCAGAAAGAGTTTTGATTAAGCAGTTGATATAGTTTCAGTGACGTTAATGTTCATAGACATGATTATGTTTATCACTTGATTTTCCTCAAAAATAGTAAAAAATTGTATTTTATGTCTAACCTCAGTGTTATGCTTAGTGTATTCTCACATTTGCAAGAATAATTACACTTTATATTTGTATCTTTTTTGTGTTTCATGAGGGAAAGTAAGTTTTGTATTTTAAATATGAGCAGAAATTAGTCACAGCAGATTGCCAGTTTTGCATTTCACTTATATCCGTTATCTCAAGGTATATAGTAAAGACTTAAGTATATATTGTATATATAAATGTTCAGTAGGCCTGGTCTATTTTTTGTTGGACACTAAATAAACAAAAGGATACAGTTTTATTTGTGTTTCTCTTTTTCTTCTCAGTAACGTAAAGTAAAATAAGTCATAGAAGTTAAAGTGTCAATTTGTATTGAATCAAACTGAACTGAACAGTTCAAATCATACCAAATTGTTGACAAATTTCTAGGAATCGTCTCTGAATCGGATTGTAGGCTGTGAATAAAGGTTTGAATCAGATCATTTTGCGAGTGAAAGATTCACAACCTTACAAAATCCATTTGAATATGATGTTAATATTATGTTTATGTTCTAAATATTGCAAGGGGTATTGTTTTTGGTTTGGTTTTTGTTTGTCTCAGCAACATTACACAAAAACTAATGGACCAATTTCCATGAAGCTTTCAGGAACTGCGCAAGGTGGTCCATAATAGGTCCCATTACATTTTAGTGAATGTAGGTCAAAGTCAAGGTCACCAAAATGGTTTTCATAATGATGAGAGAAGGGGCAAATCAGGAATTTCCTTTTCATTCCTGTACACTCAGTTTTGCATATAGCTTCTTTTTGCTCTCACTGTTTATATGCATTGACATCAGAACCTTGAAGGTCAAAGGTCAAGGTCACAATAAAGTTCAAAATTAAATTTTGGATATCACTTAAACTTTTCAAGATTAAATAAACTGTTCAACAGACGAATGCTGACAAACATTTTTGATCCCCTCCCCAAAATGTCTAAAGAAGTCCTACTGATATCAGAAGAATTTGTTTTAATGGATCTCAGACCATCTGACTTAAGTTATTTGTGTAAATTTAAGGTAGGGTGTGCGATATGACAATATTGGATCATTAAGGATTAGAATGTATTGACAAAGTGACAAAGCACAGAGTTTGTGTAATGGTCAAAAATCTGATATAATCAAAGCTATAGAACAGGGGTCGGCAACATACGGCTCTGGAGCGGCTCATCCTGCGGCACCAAGTGGCTTGGGAAAATAAATGACTAAAAAAATAATAATAGTATTGAAATGAAGTGTATTTTATTTGCGTATGTTTTTTTCATTATTTTAGTCCTAAATTGTGATCTTAGAATATTAATTAATAAATATAATTAGTTTTTCGTCACTCAGAATAAACATCATATTTGTGCAAGCTACTGTATACCCACTAAAACACTGTTCATTTGTCACAACTTTCAACCCCTGCAAGGACAAGTATGGAGAAATATAAGAACAAAAATATCTGAAGACCTGGTGATGAACCTGGACCCAAACGCACAGGGGACTGTTAGTGAACCTGGACCCAAATGCACAACGCATGGGCTCAGAGTGTGGAAAAAGGAAAAAAAATAAATAAATAAACATATATGACAAAGTCCCAAAGGTTAACCGGGTCTTTGCTTTACACTGGATCAGTGTAAAGTTAAGAAAAAGCAATATAGTGTTGTCTTCATTTTAGATAACATAACCCATCTTCAAAAGAGTCGTCTAATAAGTATGACTGAGGTGAACCCTCAAGTATGAAAGGGAAGTTGTTTGAAATATTTTTTTTCCTTTCTTTTCAGTAAATGCGTTTTCTTTTTTCTTTATTTTTTTCATTTTAGATGTCAAAAGTATTTGCAGTTTCCAGTCTTTTCTTTTCCATGGAAGCCAGGTTCAAATGGCTCTTACGGTGTTAAAGGTTGCTGACCCCTGTTATGGAAGATTCAATTGCTTTGGGTAGAGTTGAATGAGATGCACAGATACATCACATTTAATGATAGACCGGTCTATTGGCTTAGGGAATGGGCTAAAGGTTTGAACATATTTTGAGTCTGGACTACAACTGCTCCTGGTGTGTAATAATTTTGTGGAACTGGTTGGTCTGAAGTCTGGGCCTTATATGTGCAAATGTGGGGATGGAACCAGTTTTACACGCAACTAATTAAGAAGGAATTTGAACATGTTGGTGAAAGTCACTGGATTTTTGTCCAAATGAATCTAAAGATAGCTTTGCGACACCTGGTGAGTTCAAATTCAAACTGTCTGAACTGTTAGGGTCCAAATACACAAATAAGTGAACCACACTCATAAAAGTGGGTTTAAATAGCATAACCATAAGAGGCTGCAACCCAAGGTAAACAGACAATGTGATATTGAGGATAAAGAGGAGAGGGGGGGGGGGGGGGGGGGGGGGGTTTGGTGGGGGCAGCCAAATCCTGGGAGAGATTTGAAGTTGTTACGAGACCCAGCTTAATTAACCAAGAGAGGCTTGTTCATGGAAACAGTGATGGGGGGGGTGGCCTACCCACGGAGGAAATGGCTGGTGTTAGCCATGCTATTATTAACTCAAAAACACAGGTTTATCTTGAGTGTCTGGATTTGACCAAACCTTAACATACATGGAGAATCAATAGAGCTACAATGCACAGATAGGTTTTCAATGTTGGGCATATATGGCCTAAAAATAAAATCAGATTTTTTTTTTTCACAAAATGTTTAATCCCCCCCACACACACACACACACAAATTAAAAAAAAAAATTAAAGAAAACTATAAGTATACACACATTTTGCTTTCATTATATCAAAACCTTAACAAAAGTAATGCTGATTTCCATCCTTAAATTTTTAACACATAATTGGGGTGTATAGTTTTCAGCAGGTGGATACACTGTCTTTTCCACTGTTTATATGAAGTGATTGAATGGGAATAGGTCTCTCAAACTAAACTATCATCCCCCTCCCCCGCACGTGCACCTCCTGCATGAACCGTGTGTTTTCAGAGCCTGAGCTCCAGTACAGGAAATGAAGCTAAAGCTACGCTAGTTATATTAGCAATATTAGGATGGAAAGTTCACTGGAAAACTCTTTAGTTAGCAAGATAACTGAAACAGTTATGGATGGATCATGATGAAATTTACAGGGTAAGTTGGTAATGGGGAGATTTGGAAATGATTAGATTTCGGTAGCGATCAGGGGGGAGGGGGGGGGGGTCCTGGATTCTGGATTCTGATGTTTTACAAAGTGATCCAGAATCAAGGGTCTCTTCTGGATCACCACCAAAATGTAATCTGTTGCTTGTGACACTTCCAACACACCCTGAAAATGTCATCAAAATCCATCCATACATTTTTGAGCTATCTTGCTAACTAACAGACAGACAAACAAAGTGGCAAAAATATAACCTCCTTGGCGGACCTGTCTTCATTTGAAGGGGGGGGGGGTCTGCCTTGGCAAAGGTTTGTGCTCTGAGTGCTTTTCTAGTTGTTGTTATTATTATTATTATTATTATTATTATTATTATTATTATCACACAAGTATTTTAAAAAGCTGTTTACGCAATAAACCCTAAAAGGCTCTACCAGTAAAGACAAATAAATACGAGCCAATGGTAAGTCATATGTTGTTAGAAAGCTTAATTGAGTCGATGTATGGTTTGACCTGACTGAGAAAATCAATAAAGGAAGTTTTTGTGTGTATTGTATTTAAATACAATACAAGTTATGTGCTGGGAGCTCATCATTCATGTGAGAGGTCTCCTATTCGAGAATAATTCTGTTCCGTCCTGTAATAAAGTCCTGTGTTCTGAATTTTCAAGAACCAAGTTTTGTTGCACTTGAAGTGAGTTGAGCTGACTGATTTTCCTTTTTTTGTAATAGTTTTTAATAATATGGGGGACATTAATTCCAATGTATCAAATCACAATACTTGATGTATCACAGTATGTTAAGAATCACAATATTATTGAATCGTGGGCCAAATATACCACTACTATCAAATCATAAAATTTTTGCCAATTCTCTAACAACATCACATGGTTACCTGTAAAACCTTTTTATTGTCATTTATTCGTAACATTATAGCAACAGAACTCCAGAAATTATTTACAGACAACGGGCTTTCTTTTTTTTTTGCTAATCAACATAATTATTATACAAGACAAACCAGTGAATTCCAATGTGTTCGACCTTTAGGCAGAACAAGTTAGCTTTACGGGCGTCCATTCCATTCAGTCTATGGTTGAATGGAATGGGCGCCAAGGTTTGTGTTGGAAAATAACAGAGAATATTTAACTTTTTTTTGTTCCTATTTTCTTCCTTTTCTTTTACCCCTTATGGCACCTTTTTTGTTACTTCCCCCTTTTTCTCTTCTTTTATTGTTTTCTTCCCCCTTTCCTTTTTTTCCCCTTCTTTGTCAGGAAATCATGGCAGGGAAGAAAAAGAGCATATCGACCAACCCAAAAGACTGATACAACAAAATAACGGAAATAGCCAGCCAATATATTGGTCTATCATTAATGTTAATAAGTTAAATTAAACAAAACACTTTAAGCATCAAGTCTCAATATTGAGACAAGAAACACGACGGAATGAAATGCATAGAATATTTAAAAAAAACAAACCTCTGGCACTTAAAGGGTTAATGTCGTTCACTTTGGTTTAAAACATCCTATCCTAAATGTGTGGAAGATAATATAGCTCCTTATCTGTAATGAATGCACAGCGCTGATCACTTTTCTAAGACGTTGAAATGTCTAACCCATAATCCTAACGTTGAAATGGTCGCTACTGTTCCTGCAGAGTAACACCTGTAAACGAGAGGCTGATGGAGCAACAAGAAGCAGCATTTATTTGGCATTTGTTAATTATTAACTTGTTTTTATGGCTGTGAACATGGAGACCAGACCATGTGTCCCTGATGCATGAGTACATGGAGTACCAGAGGGCACACATGGGCCTAGGGGTCGAACTGATCCAGAGAAGCTTTAAAAGCATTGGTTTAGGCAAAACACTGTTTTTTGTTTTGATTTGTTTACTTTTTTTTAATCAAGCTTTGATTAGACCAGTGGTTACCAACCTTTTTTTCTCTCTCACCCCATTTTAACATCACACATTTCAAGCAACCCCAGATATTCAAAATTGCAAGTTATTTTTGCTAAAGTTAATTTGTTTTTGATCATGTAATATTTTCTTATATAATGTTGCAAATGTTAATTTTCGATGACATTTAGGATATATATTATAATGAATTTGACAGATAAACAGTACCACAGTGCTTCAGATTCAGCTTCAGTTTGTCATGTCTTTTATGTGTTGTGATTCTGGCTCTCAACTCACCCTATTAATTTTTATTTATTTATATTTAGAGCTGTCAATCTTTTAAAAATCAGATCAATCACACGGTAATTTTAAGGAAATAGAATTAAATATTTATTTTTCATCTATATTGGTCATATTTTATTTTTCATGAGCAAACAGAATGAAGGTTGTATATCTGCCAATATCTAAGCTGGGCGACGTGTTAGCCTAGTGTTAAAAGAATGCATGGTTCATGGTAATGTGGTATTTTAATCTAGAAGTCCTTCGATAAAAAGAAATCTCCTTTTTGCAGAGCGTGTATGTATGGTATGGTCCCTCCAAGTGAAGGGAGGTCTGCCAAGGAGATAATGTTTTTGCCGGCCTTTGTCTATCTGTCTGCGTACAACATAACTGAAAAAGTCATGGACAGATTTCAATGAAACTTTCACAATAGCCTGGGAACGACACAAGGACCAATTGATTAGATTTTGGCGAAGGCCCGGAAGAGATCCTGGATTCTGGGTCACTTTGAAATGTATTCTTCATTTACAGCAATGTTAAATTTCAAAGTGATTCAGAATCCAGGATCTCTTCTGGACCTTCACCAAAATCTAATTGATTGGTCCTTGTGTCATTCCCAAACAGATAAACACCGGCAAAAACATAACCTCCTTGTGGGACCTCCCTTCACTTGGAGGGGGGCGGGTCTTGCGCTCAAAGTGCTTTTCGAGTTGTGGTTGTGACAGACTTGCATGTTTTGTTGTTGTTTGTAGAAGGGCTATTGAATTTCGGAGGTGTGATGTCTCTGAGTTTTATGACCATGTCGCCCTCAAACAAACAGATGTTAGCTCAAGGGACTGCCCAGTTAAGTAAAGGTTAAATGTCATTACATGATGCTAATAAATGTTGTGTTGTTTGTCTTTTGTGTTCTCCAGGCGCCATGCAGACCCCTGAAGCAGGCGCTGACTCCACCTCCACTGTCCCACTTCAGACCACTGTGCCTGTCCAGCCCACCGGCTCCACCCAGCAGGTGTCTGTCCAGCAGCAGGTACTCCCCTGCTCCATCTGCACTATGTCATAAAATCATATTTCGCCTATATCGCACTAGTACAAGGCCATAAAATCATATTTAACCCATACCCAGTGTGAATTTGGGGCAGTTCCCGCTTGAATCTTTCTCTCCATTTATTATTTCTGAAGAAAATTTTCAGTATTTATCATAATATTATTCCCTGTATTTTGCTTTTTTTCAGTGAACATCAGGTATTTTTCTACATTTAATTTCCTGATAATGTCAATGATCATTAAAGCTCAAATTAATATTTAGGGTTATATCAAAAATGGATACAACTGAGAATTTTTTTTATCCAGCAAGATCTGTCTTTAACTGAATATAAACCCAGTGTTTCCAGCCACTGTCATTGATCCAACTTAATGTTTTTACTGGTGAATCAGTGAACATGGGTGGCCAACCCTGGTCTTGAAGAGCCACAATCCTCCATGTTTTAGACGTGTCCCTCTTCCAACACACCTGATTCAAATGATAAGCCTATCATTGAGCTCTGCAGAAGACTGATAACAACTGTCAGGTGTTTTGGAAGAAGAAAACACATAAAACATGTAGGATTGTGTCTCTTGAGGACCAGGGTTGGCTACCCCTTTTGTAGAAGAGGATCCTTTCCACAATAATGTCGGAGTCTATAAATGTCCAAATGGGTCATATCTGATAACCATGAAAAGATGAAGAACTTTATTTTACACCAATTATTTACAAGTATTGATAGAATTAGTTGTTCAGAAGATATTCAATCTTTCACAGGCTATCAGTAGATGATTTTGATTACCGGTGGATATTTGGATCTTCCTGGGTTTACCTATATCTGACTAAATATATTTGTCATCTTACACATTTTAATTTAGTTTCTAATCTAATTTTTCAGTACATTCTCAACCTAAAAAAAACATGTCTGTGTTTTCTTGCTGTAACACGTTTTAATCATATCCAGTGCAATTCTGAAGAGTGTTTTTTATCTTGTTCCATTTGATGCTAGATTCTTCAGGCTTTCGGTTTTGCAGTTGATTTTGCGTTGTGCTTTACAGACCATTGAGTGTATATGTATAAATCCCTTTATTAATTAATGCCTAATTAATAAAGGCATTTTAACATTCTGAGACTACTTTGATTTTTTTTAATTTTTTGTCTATTGACTGTCAAAAGCACCACCTTTTACTATTTTTCATTACTGCCTGGAGGTCCATGAAGACCCACATTCTGATTGTGGAAGGATTCCTGCTTTACACTTATGGACCTTTTGATCGACGTGTTGAACCAGCGTTACTTCATTTCCATCCCATACAAAGAATGCAAAAAGAGGAGGTGCTCCAGGAACTACATGGTGCCAGATCCCCCTGGCCTGTTTGACGGCCACGTCTGGCCCATGTACCTGAAACCCAAAAAACAGACAAGCCAAAGCCCCTCCCGCAACTTCATGTCCAATCACTGTTGTGCCTCCTCAACAGTGATTGGGCAGGTTTGGCTTTTTCAAACTCATGAAGGTTTAAGTAGTTCCACTGTCCATGTGTCATATGTGCAGTGTGTGGAGATGCCCCCTCTTCTCTTTCTCTTTCTCTGTCTCTCTCTCTCTCTCTCTTTTCCCCCTCTCGGTTTATCTTACTTTCTCTTGGTCTTTCTATTTTTTTTGTCTTTCTCTCTTTCTACCTCTCTCACTTTTTCTGTCTTGCTGTAGTTCTCTTTCTCTTCCTCTCTCTCTCTGTCTCGCTCTTTCTCCCTCTCTCTCTTTCTGTCTCTTTCTTTCTCTCTGTACTGTTGCCCCCTTAAAAAGTAAATAAATTGTGAGGACAGTCGAACTACAGGTTTTCTTTTCATCTTTTTTTTTAAATCAACTTTATGCGTCTCCAAATGTACAATACATATAAGGAAGAACAAATTCACATTATAAGATACAAGATTTAGTAGCATACAAAGAATGACCCTTGTCTTTTCATCTTGTAAAGTGTGCTTGCTCTTCTTCATCTTATCTTGCTGTGTCTTTTGTTACATCCGCGTTTTTTTTTTCATCTTCAGTTTCATGACATGACATCTCTTTTTTTTCTTAAATCATTTTCCTGTTACCTGTTTGTCTTTTATCAATAATTTAAGATAATAAATACCCATCAGTTAGGCTAATGCCCTGACATTCACAGTAACATTGTCCATTTCAACCTGCTGTATATAGTCTGTGTACTGGTGGAATCCGCATCCACCATGACATTTCTTTTTGTCAACTATTTAAGAAAAGGCGTGTGTTAATTTGTAACTTCTGCAATTTTGTCTTGCCAGGCCCAGACTGTTCAACAGGTTCAACATGTTTACCCAGCACAGGTGCAGTATGTGGAGGAAAACAGTGGCGTCTACACCAATGGCAACATGTGAGTCAGCTTGTTCCTCATTTGTCTCTGCAACCTGTTGTTTTTCCTCTTAAGTCTCCTCATACCACCATCCATGTCACATGCACATGATGTTGGTGGGAGTGCAGTTGGGTTTCAGTGTTTGTTTCTTGTTAGGGTTACACATTTGTGTGTTTTTAATGGACCTCAGTCAGCTGAGCATGACCAGAAATACACCAGAATAAATGCCCCTCTAAAAACAAAAAATAAATAATAAGAAAAAAATAAATTAATATTTTAACTTGAATTAATCAATAAATCACGTTATTTTTGTATAGCCCTAAATCCTAAACACTAAAACACAGGTTGCCTCGAAGGGCTGACAGGTTGCCTCGAAGGGCAAAAAAATCTGCCTCGAATGGCAAAAAAATCTGCCAATGGAACACGTGAAAATGATCTTGGTAAGAATTTTTTTAACATAAGATTTCCAAGATCTGTCATTTATAAATTACTCCTTATATTTCACTAGTCGCTTTTCCATTGAATATATATGCAGAACTGTACCAATATTAATAAATGTTGAAAAAACAAAAGTAGGTAATGTCTGATTTTCCATTGAATCACTATTTTTTAAAATGTATTTATTATCACAAGATGACACCAGCAGTCATTCCATAAACCTGGCGAGAAATGTAAATTTGTTGTGTTACAGTTATATTCAGTATTCTTCTATATTCCCCCTCTATCTCATACTGAATTAAAAATTATGTGGTTTTCTAGTGTGTCTAGACATACTGCACCATGTTTCTGTTAACTCTTCTTCCCTTGTTGGAACATCCGTCAACCTCTGTATCTTTTATTTACCTAATGGTATTGTTTAAAAAAGGTCTTTTCATTGTAGTTTTTTGTGGATACCATTTGTGCTGTACCTAAGAAAACTACCACAAGCTGTGCAATTTGAGGATCCGCACTGGAAAAAATGCTCCTCTATAAACCAGTTTTCAAAACATTAATGCAAGATATTTTTGCTTAATTCAAGCAAAAAAAAAAGACCTAAACTGAGTTTGACACCTGTGTTTTAGATGTTTCTGTTTTCCAAAACACCTGATTCAAATGTTGAGCCTTTCAACAAACTCTACAGAACCTTATAATGACCTTCAGCTGATTGAAGAGGGAAACATCTCAAACATGCAGGATAGTGGACTTCAGGGACCAGGACTGGACCCCCCTGTCCTAGTTCATCTTTTACCACTCCTGTCCTCCTTTTGTCCTTTGTCTCTTCCTGTTGTCCTAATGCTGTAGTCTTCATGTTTCTGCTCCTTCTTCTTTGTGTCCTCGGTCAGTCTGTTATTCTTCTTTCTTGGAATTTGTTAGTCTTTTTTGGTGATAGTCATTTTTAATGTTAACATTAAACAAATGTAGGGTGGCATGGTGGTGCGGTGGGTAGCACTCGTGCAGCAAGAAGGACCCTGGTTCGAATCCCACACCAGACCTTTCTGTGTGGAGTTTGCATGTGTCTGCGTGGGTTTTCTCCATGTACTCCAGTTTCCTCCCACCATCCAAACCCATGCACTGATAGGTTAATTTGTTAATCTAAATTGTCCATAGGTGTGAATGTGAGAGTGATTGTTTGTCTATATATGTTCAGCCCTGAGATGAACTGGAGACTCATACAGGGTGTACCCCGCCTTCGCCTGTTGTAGCTGGATTAGGCCCCCAGTGACCCCCGTGACCCTAGTGAGGATAAAGCGGGTTCAGATGATGAGATGATGAGATTAAACAATTAAAAATCTGATTTGGACCCCTCTGTGACCAGGTGTGGCCCTGATGCTTTGTCCTGTTACTATGAACAGGTCAATGGCAGACTACTGTGCGCTCATACAGCGAAATAGAAAATCTAATTTCTTAACCAATCAGAAAACAGAATTTCTTATTTCCAGCTGGGTAGGGTCTACCTTTGCCCCCCCCGTCCGTCCGTCCATTAAAAAATCCTATCTCTGCCCCTGGTGATGAGATATTTGGACTAGAAATGATTTTGGATGATTTGGATTTTTTACAGTGTAGGGCAGTGTTTTAAGTGTTGACGCTACACCAGGTGTCGTTGGGTTTGAGGAACACAGGTTTCATACACACTCCATTAAGGCGCTCAAGCTGTGTTTGTCCTGCTGTGCACACACTCGGTATCACTGCATACGAGAACAAAACATATACATATACATGAAGTAGGACCACACTGTGTACAGCTAGTAGTGGCCCTCATGGAGGAGGTAATGCCAGACTAATGGGGTGTCTACACCACTGTATAACAAAGCTTTTGAAATAGTTTTTACAGATAGGTTTAAGTGGAAACAACCAGAATGGAATCCACTATTAGTTGATAAATTTTTCATTTTGCTGGATCTTCTATGGCTGGAAGTCTGTGAGTCACACACAAGACAAAAAACAAACAGCAAAAAGTTAGTTAGTTTTATTTCGAGTACATAAAATCATTAGATGATACAGACCCATACAACACAGAAAACGATTTTTGGCACTTGAAAAGGAGAGGGAAGAAGCATATCTAATAGTCTCTACCCCTTTTTTACGAAATAGTAATTAAATCAATTCTGCTTCCTTTAACGCACCTTTTTCTGTATATTTTCCAATAACACAAAGTATTCACATACACTTTTTGTTAGTCAGGCCTGAAAAAATGTTTTGGTTGGTTCCGGTTTCAAACTGACCCTGTCAATATATGTGCGACCCAAATTTATTTTATGAGCTTGAGGCGCATGTGTGAGAAAATATTTTGGCACACAACCCAGGAAAACAAAACAGGCACACATGTTCGAGTGCTTCTACAGGTCATGATAAGGATAGCGCTGAACACCGATAGAACAGGACCAGTTAAATGTTGTAAAATGTATCAAACCAGCTTCATCCCACAGTCCCTGGGGAAGATGGGGCATGTCAAAAAAATCCCTCCTCCCAGCCTCAAACTTGAACCCTGGTACAGCAGAACCCAGAGGTCCCACACGGAGAGTGGAGGAAGATGATGGTTCTAGGGATATTAACTTGGATCCACAATGAATGTGGAGTCAGAGGAACAGTAAAGCAATAATGACGGAATGACAGACTGCAACCATTAACCCCCCGAACAACAGTCCGCCCAAAAATCACGGAATGGAATCATGATCAAATATTAATTTTTCATCTATACATTAATTGCATGTAATTTTGCATGAGACGCAGACTCAAGAAAGAAGGGAATATATCTGCACTTAACGTGCTTGTCCAAGCTAGGCAACACATTAGCCTAGTGCTAGCAGAATCTACAACTAACGTATCCTTCCAGTTAATGTGATATTAATGAAAACCAAAGTCTGTCTTGCAGATTGTACAAAACACTTTATCAGTCGACTGTTCCATCACTGGGATTTACTGTACTGTAATAGGGTAGTAAACACAAATTAGAACTGCAAGCAGTCTCAAAGGCCTTCGCTGTCCCTCGCGACTGCCTCCCCACACGATGTCAGAGTCAAATTTGAGCCAAATCGGTCTTCTCCGGTTTCCTCCCACCATTCCAACACATGCACTGACAGGTTAATTGGTTAATCTAAAAATTGTCCATAGGTGTGAATGTGAGAGTGATTGTTTATATATGTCAAGTCTACACTTAATGAAATGACACCTGAAAATACAACCACTGGTCACCTACAACCCAAACTAAAACAATAAAACTTAAGAGACCTAATGACTCTTTAAGTAAAAACCCACACAGTCAGTTGTCACAGCGTGCGTCATGATGAGAGTGTGGACGAGAGGCTGGAGAACAAGCAAGCCTGAACACAGATTGCTCTCAAGTGCTCAGGTCAGGGGAGGAGCAGGAGGGAACCAGGAAGTACTATTAACAGTCATATTTAGATTTTTCCCAGTGTAAAGCTGTATATTTGCACGTAAAAGCCACACAAGGCTGTGGAAATAAGTCACATGCTGCCTGGTTCTTTCACTCCCTTTGTGAAGGTAGTTCTGCTTCTTTACTTGTAAACATAAAGTCTAATAAACTTCACTGTCTGAACCTGACAGGATGTACATGTCACTGTCAATGATGTGTAGTCTGGGTCATTTAACTTACATGGGACATAAGAGTCATATTTAGTGTTACAATGCACTGCAAGGGATCATGACCTGAGGACTGTTTGGTGTCAACACATACTATAATTACTGTCATTATAAGAAGTCTTTTTGTTAACCAGTACCTTAAGTTAAGTTAATGATGCTAGGATACAAGCAGCATCCAGTGCACTGTTGCTAGAATGTTTTATCATCTTTTTTCTATATTTATCTGGTAGGACATGGTAGTGACTTCTGTAGCAGTGGTCATTTACCACCACCTGCTGGATTGGAGTGTTGCTACATGAACTTTTACAGTAGTGATCGGCCGATAGGGATTTTTTGGGGCTGATATGATACAGATTTTATTTTATTTATTTATTTACTTACATTTGATCACTGATACAGGTCACTGATATTTCTGAGCCCATATTTGGAGCTGATACAGATTTTTTAATTTATGTATTTATTTATTTTTCTTTGTCAATAATAACAAATGTCAGACAATCTTTTTTAAAAGGGAAATTAACATATCACATCATAACACTTCGGTGAGCAATGGTCTGCACCGACTGTCACCTTTGTTCAAATGTTAATGAGCCTATTCACAATAACTTCCCAAATTATTCAGTTATAACACGCAAAATATAGCACAGTACATTGACTTTTTCAGTTCAGTCCTCATTAGTGATGCACCGATCAGCATTTTTTTGGCCCAATCACCGATACTGATCACCAAAAAACTTGATTTGCCGATTGCCGATCCCTGCCAATGACGGAAGGAATTTAACATTTCCATACCTTTCATCTTGCAGAGGGTGTATTTTTTATAGAAATAAAACTATTAATTAACAATATTTTAAAAAGTACAGAAACAGTCAATTGGAGATGCACCTGTTCTGTAGCGTGTTTGCCAGTTTGAAAATGGTTGCTAGTAATTTACATCACACGATCAGCTTTTTGATCGACATGTTTCTTCAATCGCCGATCAGGCTATTTGTCGGCAATATCGGCCGATAATGATCAGCAGGTGATCGATCGGTGGAACTTTAGTCCTTATACACACACT
The DNA here is from genome assembly GCA_020466265.1 of Siphamia tubifer. Taxonomy (NCBI): domain Eukaryota; kingdom Metazoa; phylum Chordata; class Actinopteri; order Kurtiformes; family Apogonidae; genus Siphamia; species Siphamia tubifer. Next base: position 65,258,736 of record CM035794.1, on the reverse strand, counting down.
GTGAATATATGGTGAAGTACAGTATGTATTACTCTATGCCGTGAGTACTGTGTATGATATAAAATTGCTTCAAAGTCACTAAGCATAACCAAAATTAATCCATATATAAGGCACTCTGGATTATAAGGCACACTGTCCTTTTTTGAGAAAATGAAAGGCTTTTAAGTGTGCCTTATGGTCTGGTCATTGTGGTGTAAATCTGGTGTTCTGTGGTCTAACTATGAACCTGTGTTTTGAACAGAAGAACCTACACATATTCAGAGCCACAGTTGTACAGCCAGAACAGTGGAGGGAGTTACTTCGACACACAGGGCAGTTCATCACAAGTGTCCACTGTGGTCACATCTCACGGCCTGACCAACAATGGAGGAGGGAGCAGTGGAGGACTGAGCATGGGCCTGGCAGGGAGTCAGGTAATCAGCAGCAGTTCTGGGGCCTACCTCATGGACAACGCTGGACCCCACCCTGCGACCCAGGCTGCACGAGCTTCCCCAGCAACTGTAAGTCTGAGGCAGTGACTCGCCAGCTTCTGTTTCCCTCCCACCTTTGTCTGTGAAATAAAAGACTACCTCACTGGTAGTCCATGCATAGAACCTACATTTTCTCTGTAATAACCTATGTGTTCCGTCTACAACCACCTTTGCATAGTCTGGCAACACTTTGAGCCTGTCCCAAAGTTGCCCTCACCCAACCTCCCTTGGCAACTCGCGCTCGTTTTGGAGTCCGCTCCTTTTTGGACTCCACTGTGGAATGGAGTCGCAAATGGTAGGGACTGAAAATTTTCAACCAACACAACGGGACACTGATGTCATCATTAGCACTGTGCAACAAATTTTTCTGAAATATCCTTTACAAATAGGTTTTAGTGTGGTTTTATTCAGTTCTCGAATATGTAGAATTTAAATTTGATATCTGTAGAAATCTGTTTAGTTTTCACAATTGTATAATACATATCTAGTAAAATACAGTTTAGCCTGCAGTAGTGCAACAGTAATAACTAGAAACAAATGGAACATAATCCAATATTAGTTGATAAATGTTTCATTTTGCTGGATCTTCTATGGCTGGTAGACTGTGAATCACACACAAGGCTCCAACATTAGTCAGCACTATCGTGGGTTATTTTAGCAGCGATGTGATGAAGATGCCATCACAATTATAAGTCTGTTAAAAAAATATTTGATTAGAAGTGTAGAATACAACAATAGAAAATGTGTTTTTTTGTTAATAAAGAATACAGGACAGATACCAATAAAAATAGATTAAATATATAAAATGCACAAACACAAGTTCTAAATTTTCTCTAAATCTGCCTGAATAAGGATAAAAAATAATTGCATTTCCTCATCAAATTGTGGTTCAAATACATGTGACTTGATATGTAAAAAAATATTTGTTGTACAGTGTAAGTGATGAGGTCACATATATGATGAGGTGGAAGTTTGGAGTAAATAAAATAAATTAAGATGTACCCTCAGATTGCAGCTATTTGAAACAAAAACCTAGATTTGTGCGATTCCTTTCCATTTCCAGTTGCCATATTTAAAACCAGGATGCCGGAAAATCTGAAATTTCCGCAAAGCATTAATTATGGGTGTCAAATTCTTCCCCTCCATCTCAAACAACCATTGTGAGTCTGCATCCAAACTGACTCCATCTGAAGGGATGAATGACGAGCACAATGTCCACTCCCCCTCGATGCTGAAGAGCAATGGGACACCCTACCCTCCCAAACATGACTCTAAATGTAGGGATAGGGACCAACTTTGGGACAGCCCCAAAGTCCCCCCTTTGGCAACTAGGGCTTGCTTTGGAGTCCACTCATTTTTATTATTATTAGCTCATCCGGACAAAGTCTGTGATGAGCTGTTACTGTCACACTTGGTCCGTTGTCAGCGTCCATCGTAGTCGTCCACCATTCACTAAAATCGCTTCTCCCTCAATTCTCAATGGATTTCAATTCTGATTTATTCATTAGATAGCTCTAAGCATTAGACACAAAACGTATCACTTTGTTTGTTGAAATGTGCTTTTGTAAACCATTTGTTTACAACTTTGTTTATTTTTCCCAGTTGCTCACTAAAATCACTACCCTTCCCTCATTTCTCAACATTACACATTTACATTTGATTCACTGAGTTCAGTTTCAATCAAGTAATTGCCCCAATATTAGTTTCCACCAATAACTTCCTGCGTAGCATTTAACAGCTTTAACCATAGTAATATGTCATTACCCAGTTACCTACTTTTGTTCAGTCAGATGTTACCCCTGAAGAGCTTTGGGCGCTTCCTATACCATTCACACAGTTTTTGGCATTTGTTGATACAAACACACAGCTACACAGTGGGATTGATTTTATCATCGATTGAATGACTCCCTTTTGTTGATAGGAAGACATCACAGCTGTGAGGTCTGGATGAGCACAGGGACATTGGCCATATTTTTGGGTTCTACTTTGGAAAGGAGTAGCAAGTGATAAGGATTCAGAAATTTCAACCAACACGATGGGATACCAACTTTTTCAATAAGTAACAATGATGTGTATATGACGAGAAGTAAATAAAACAGATATTCGTTATTTCTCTCCTCTCTGAATGTAGTTTATCTTGTTGAAAGTATACAAAATACAACTTAAATTAAACATCCTGTGACAATGACCATATTGAATAATTATTATTGAATTGGCCTGTTACTAAAGGACAGACATTTTCTACAGTATTTATGTAATGTGGCCATCTCTAAAATGAGCTCAAATAACCAAAAGGTTCTGCAAATGTTACT